>VMDO01005203.1:8200-114718 GCA_007922755.1 Pedetes capensis
AATAAAACAGTTTGGTATTAGTGAAGAATACCACAATAGTTCAGTAGAATAGAATATAGGGTCTAGAAACAGAGCCAAATAGACGTATGTGGTCTTAATCTATTATAAAAGGGAAATTTAGAATTAGTGGGGATGATATAGAAGATCCAAAAATGATATAGGCAGTTTGATTAGGAAATAGGTTAAAATCTTACTTCACTATTTATATAAGAAAACAAAGCTAAAGATATTAGAATAAGGGTTTATTTTGAAAATATTATTAGAGGCAAGAAAAACTTAATAATCATGACACAAAACCCAGATGCTGTATTGGAAAAGATGGATAAGTTTGAGTAATATAAATTGAAACTATTGAATGGTAACATGAAGTAAAAATTTAAAATTAATTTTAAACCATAACCACAAATAAAGACATATTTCCAACGTTTATGGAAAAGATTTCATTTCCTTTATACAGTACTCCAGAAAATCAATAGATCAAGGAACAACAACCTGGTAGAAAAAGGGGATAGAACTTGAGCAAGAAGTTCACATACAAGTACAAATGGTGAGTAGAAATATAAAATAATTCTGAACCTACTTGTAATTAGGTAATTGTAAATTAAAATTAATTGTAAATTAAAATTAAAATGTAATTGTAAATTAAAATCTAACTGGATTAGAAGAATATGCTAATAAAATTCCATTTGCATATAATGGCTGTACATATGTATATGCATATATGGGGAAGAAAGGTGGGGAGGGGTGCCAAAAATGTATACAACCAAGAGTGCCAAAAATATACACACATTTTAAGAGATGTTATCTGTTTACTACTTTTTGAAGTTCAGATGAATTATAGTAGCAATGTGTAGTATGAAATTTGCTCAAAAGATAGCATTAATTTAATGAATGCGGGCACCACCATGCAACAGGACAGTCAAAGAAAATTATGAAGGTATAGTTGTCATTTGAAGAATGTGAGACCATTTTGAAGTGGTATTTGAAATTAGAGAATGTTGTGGATGCATGATGACAGCAGAGGTGTGAGCATGCAACAGAACCTCCAATACGCCTAACAATTGCATGTATTTGTGAGAAGTTTGAGATACATGGTACTGTGATGGACGTAAGGGAAGATCTGGGAAGCCTCACATAGAAACCTGAGATGACCACATTGAGCTTCTTGTGATTGCAGAAGTCAAACATGATTTGTATTTGTCTTGTGTTATTGGTATATAGTATTAAAATTCTAATACTTTTTTTCCTTTCTTAAAATGTATGTACTTATTTGGCACTTCTGTAAATAATATACACATAGAAAATATTTAGATGAAAACACAAAAAATGGATAACAGTATTGACTTGAGTAGTAGAGTTGGCAGGTGAATATTACCTTTTAAAAATATCCTAATGTACTATAATAGAAATTGCATATATTAACTTTATAACTGCTATTAGAAGTAGTTCATGAAGTTAGGAATGGTTTCTAAGCATTACTGAGTCATTCCTGTTTATAGGTCATACTGAGCATGCTCAGAATTACTTTGTCCTTCTGCTCAGAGACCTTCTCTGATTCTTCTCCCTAATTTTCTCTGCCCTATCTTAATCATTTTCTAAGCAATTATTATGTTGTATTTTATTCATTACAATTATCACTCTCTGAGATTCCTATTTGTTTATATGTTCACGTCCTACATTCTTTGATTACATAATCAACTCCAAGACGGCAGGACTTAGTACCTTGTTTACTATTACATCCCTAGCTGCCAGTAGAGTTCTCATACATAGTTAAGTGTTCAGTATATATCTGTTGAATGAATGATTGAATGAATTGTAAACAATATTAAAAAGACTAGGGCTCCATATTGATCCATTTTACTTGGAATACAAGCAGAGCTTCTCGAACTTAAACACTTGACCTCATTCCCTATTCCTCCTTTAATATACTATTAGTGCCTGCTCTGTAGAAGGGCTATGGCACTGTGAAGAATAACAAACTAATTGTCCTCATGAAGCTTACAATTGGGAGGAATAGAAACACAGGTCATGACTAGTCAGCCCACAGCTGGCTGATGGGTCCCCTGAATCAGGAGAGATCAGTCAAGGGTCAGAGAACAATAGTGGTCTTATTAGCTCATGGGTGCAGAGGAGTTTCTGCTCCCCCATACTGAGACTTGGGAACCCCCATCACCTCATAGCTACTGGGATTTACCCCCCTGTGCAGACAGGATTCTTATATCCTATCCCTCCTCTGCCAGGATTTTTCTCCCATATGGTTTCTATGGTTCCCCTGAATCCCTAATGCATAGGAAGGACTTCTGCCATATATGCCAGCTGGCTTGTGGGCCTTGTTTTCTCACCTTATTTCTGCCAACACTGTCTCAGAGATCTGGGCTTCGTTCCCACTCTATCCAGCCTTATCTCAGAGTGCATTCCCTGAACACAATCATCCTTAGAATAAGAAAAAAATATAATCAGGATATAGCATTTTTCCAGTTGGATCTTTGGCCTAGAAATTTCTACTATTATGCCTCATTTCTTTGAGTTAATACATTATCCTCTTTTTAAATTTAGAATTAGCATTAACTAAATTCTAATGCCTCTGGTAGTAAATAGGGCATGTATTCAGATATTTGGCTTTTGGATTGTAGACTACCAGAAAAATGAAAGGGATCTTGTGTGTGTGTGTGTGTGTGTGTGTGTGTGTGTGTGAGAGAGAGAGAGAGAGAGAGAGAGAGAGAGAGAGAGAGAGAGAGAGAGAGAATTTTAATTAATTCTTGTTTTTGCAGAATGAGGGCACTGATCTCAGAAAGTAATGGGGCTTGGCTGCAGTCATAACCAAGTTTCCTTAATACCTGTCTCTTTGAAATTTGAAGGATAGATCCTATTGAATGTTAAGTGGAAATTCTTAGGCAGGCTGTCAGCAGGTTGAGACACTGAGTGCTTTGACTCATGATTCTGAGGCCCTTTTTAGTTATGTAGGCGTTAAGGGACTAAGTTCTACTTAGAGCAACACAGATTTGGCTCTTGTTTCATTATGTGAATTGGGCAAGTAACAGTATCTTCATCTGTAAGAGGCAGATGGTAAAATTCATAAAATTATAAAGATTTAAATGAGCTAAAGTGGAAAAGCACATAGCAAAGTCCTTGGCTCACAGTAGGTACTTGATAAACATCAGCTGTTAAAAGCGTGGTTATTAGAGGTTGAGTTTCCCTATGTCCTGGTGTTGTGAAGAGCTATCGCTATGTCCGGGATGTGGCTTTATCCAGCATCATATCATTGCCACTGATTCTCTGTCTCTCTGAGTTTTTATAGTTTCAAAATGAAGTTGACAATTCATTTCACCTACCTTCTTCCCCCAAAATCTCACTTTTTAAATATAAAACAGTTAATTTTGTATGACAAGATATGTCCTTTTGTGTCTTCAAGTCACAATATCTTTGTAGAGTACAAAAGGGTTAGGGAAGATGAGAACAATGGAAATATTAGGAGTTTGTGATACTTCAAGTTACCACCCGCCTACCCATTTCTCCTAAGAGAGCCTGAGATTCCATTGGCTGAAATAGAGCAAGAATCAGGACCTGAATATTTGAAGACTACTGTGTTCCTTGGAAACTCTAAGTTGAGATTTGGAGCTTAGAGAAGTATAGTTCTCACAGGCTATCCAGCTCTTTAGTTCATCTGAAACATCCAAGAAGAGTACAGAATTTATTCCCCTGGCTTACCCCAGGGGAAGACATGGCCTCAGAACTTGTGCTAAGAGGAACTAATTTCTCATTTAAAAGGAAGAAGAAGGAGATGGAGGAGAAGGAGGAGGTGGAGGGGGAAGGAGAACAAGGGGAAGGAGAAGGAGAAACAGAAAAGAAAATTTAAACCCAACAGTCTTAGGCACTTGAGTTAAGAGAACATGTTATGAAAGTAAGCTACCCATGTGGTTTTTCTAGTACTTATTTCGTTCAGCCTAAGTTCTTCTGAAGGTACCTATAGTCATTTGGGAGTCTTAGCTCCCCCAGAGTCACCTATAGTAGGTCAGGCAGAGGGTCTTGAAATAAGAATTTTTAATAAGCACCATTATCTGATTCAGTTGGGGTCATTTGAACCACACTTAGAAATATATTAAGTGTGATATTGGCACATAAATCATAATGTCAGTTACAAAGTTGACAATCCACCTCTCTTTCATATTAAGACTCTGTGTGTGTGTGTGTGTGTGTGTGTGTGTGTGTGTGTGTGTCTGAGAACCACTCATTTTACCTATGGTTGAGATATGGTTTCACTGCCTAAGAAGTTAACTAGAACACAACCAGAAATTTAGAAAGCAGCTTCTATTGTCAAAATATCATACCGGATGGAAAAATAAAAGGACAAATACCATGCTACAATTTTTGTAAGGATGAAGAGGAAATAAGAATACATGCATATACATACAGTTATCTGTAAAAGGAAATACAGAAATTAAACAAATTGGCAGAATATTGAGGATGGGTAGATATAAAGTAGAAGCAATATTAAAGGAAATGAACTCCTCTATGTTTATTTTTTGATATAGTTCTGACTTTTAAACCATATTAATATTTCACATATTCCAAAAAGAATATTAGTTCAGAAAGTATAAACTCCTAGTATTGAATACAAATAGGAACACATGAATTAAGCTTTATATCAAATTGGCAATAGGAGCACAATAAAGCAAATCCAAAATAAATTTAAGTAAATTTGGAAGTGTATCCCATTTTGGAGGGATATTTCCTAAAGGCAAAAACTATTATTTATACTGAAATAGTTTGAAACTATTTTGTGTGTATTATAAAATTGAATAAATGAGCAAACATATTCGTGTTTTGTGTAATAGATTTCTCATTGTAGGAGAGTGGATAAACAAATATGAAAAGAGGGAAGGAGAACCCTGTTATATTGAGTATATTGGATTAGAATTTAAAATATCAATATAAGCTCATAATTTCATCAAAAATATATTTAGTTGCTTCATCTAATAGAAGGGCTTAGACGAAATTATACCTCAGCAGCAGTTGTTGTTGTTGTTAGGTGCCGTGGAGTTGCTATCCGACTCATAGCGACCCTCCGTACAACAGGGGAAATACTATTGTCAGTACTTCTTTGCTGTTCATAGGGTTTTCAATGGCAGATTGATTTTTGGGAGGGGATTGCCAGGTCCTTCTTCCAAGCAGACAGCTTCTGGTGTTCCCAGGTGGTCTCCCATCCAGGTACTATCCAGGCCCGACCCTGCTTAGCTTCCAAGATCTGACGGGATTGGATGCCACAGGGCTACAGCTGCAGGTTCAGCAGCAGTAAATGTACTTAAAATCCTGATCTTGGTTCCTAAGAACTCTTTCCCATTTGGAGAAACAAAGGTTTCCTGAAAAGCTTTGATTTGAGGTCTGGGGCAGTAATGCACATGGTGAGCTTGACCAGTGAGTTATATCAAAAAGTAAAAAAAAAAAAAAAAAAAAAGCTCAAACATTAATTAAAAATGTAAAAAAATCACAGAAGCTAATTTGAAGGACATTCTACTGACCAAATTTAGGACAACTAGAATATCAAAACAAATACTGGCAGGAATGGATTACAACAGATTTGCTTTTAAAACTATGGAAGCCCATAATGGTACCAACAATACTGGAGATGGATAGAGAGTGGAAAGAAAAGCTCACCTCTACAGAAGAATAGGAAATCATTAATGTAGATATAATATAAAAAGGATGATTTTCTAAGGCTGTCAATCACACTTACAATAATTGATTCAAGCAAAAGTCATCAAAGCATGCTAAAATTACTGTATAAAATATTGGTCTTGAGCTGGGGAATGTAGCTCAGTGACAGCCTGCCTGCTCAGCCTTTCTTAGGAGGTCCTGGGCTTGATCCCCAGCAACACACACACACACACACACACACACACACACACACACACACACACACACACGGCTTTAGATCATCATTCAGTTCCAGAACTATTTATTAATTACAGAGACAGGATGGTACATTTACAGTGGAGAAATCTGGCAGCATCATTTTAACCAAATGATCAAATTTATAATCACCAAGTTTGACAAACTGACAACATATGCCTCCTGATATACTAGGAAGGACTTAACATCTTGCTGAAAATGTTTAATCTTATTCTAGTCACAATGAAGCAATCAAATAAATTCAAATTGAGAAACAAATCTGCAAAACAAATGGTCTTGATTCTTCAAAATCATCAATGCCTTAAGAGTTTTAGAAAATAAGACAGCTAAGACTGTTCGAAATTGTTGTTGTTGTTAGGTGCCATCGAGTCGGTATCTGACTCATAGGGACCCTCATACGGTTTTCAATGGCTGACTGTTTTGGGATTGCCTTGGGAGTGAATTGCCAGGTCCTTCTCCCATTTTGCAGTGCTGGGAATTGAACTCGGGACCTCAGAGACTGCAGCACAGTGCTCTACCAACTGAGCTAAATTCCAGCCCTGTTCGAGATTAGAGGTTACTAAAATGACAGCACAATAAAATATAGTGCATGATACTTCATTGATCCTGGATTTTTAAAAAGTTATGAAAAGATATTTTTGGGTCAATTTGATAGATTTGATCTTGGAATATGTGTTATAGAATAGAATATATCAAGTTTTCTGAGAATGATGAATTATATTGAGGATACGTAGGAGAATGATCTTGTTCTAAGAAGATGTTATGTTGTTAGGTGCCGTCGAGTCAGTATCCGACTCATAGAGACCCTCATAGGGAAGGAGATGTAAATACTATAGTATTTAGGGGTGAAGCATCTGGATGCTTGCTACCTGATAGTTCACCAAAAAGAAAGAAAAAGAAATAGGAAGCAAATGGGGCAAAATATGAACAATTAGTAAATCTAGAAAATAGTATCAAGTGTTTGTATGTTTGACATTTTTCAAAATAAAAAGCTAGAGGGGGGTATCAAAGAAAGTATTGGTTGCAACCAGTATTTATCAAGAGTGGTGCAATATATACCTTCATTTATCACTTATTGACTTGGACATGAGCCTACAAATAGCCACATTCATTAATTAATCAGTCTCTCTGCAGTTGGGCTTTCTCCTATCCCCCACTCCTACCACGATGTGCTTCAGCACAAAGGCTTCCGAGACAGGAAGGAAGATGGAGAGTTCTCTGTATTACCCTCACAGAGGGATAGTCCTGCTTCAAGCACATTTCCAGAGGGATAATGGCCAACAGAGCCTTATTACTATCCTGGGATAAGTTCATTTTTTTATGATAGTAATTTGTTACACTAGTTTGCCACTTGCCTGCTGCTTCCTTGTTAATCCAATAATCTATATGAGAAAAGCAATTTGACATACCTCCTTCCCATCTGCCACCCATCATTCAATCTATATCTTAACTATCAGTGATTTATTAATGGTGCCTGTACATCTCCACTCCACTGGCGCCCTCTTTCCTGGCCTCCCACTTGGATATACTCCCTGGTTGTGTTAGCAGGTAAACTCATCATGGAGATTAAAAGCAACAGTGGAATAATAAACTAAGCTATAGCTTCAGAAGTTGCTCTTTTCAAACAATTAAAATTTATGAATATCCACATGCTAAGAAGATCCATTTCAGAGTCAGTCATAAGGAATGCAAGAAACTAGGATAATTTTCACCATGGTTTTTACTCAGGGTGCAAACTTCGTTTCCTTAGCTGGTTGGAGTTAGTCATTGGCCCTTGTGTCCCCACTCAATGTTGTGCTCCTTACCCCAACCTCTTGGATGCTCATTCACATGAATTGAAGGCCTACGTGAGTTCTGGACTCTGATCTCTTTCCTGCAGAGATCAAAGGGGCAAGCAGCCAGGGACTAGATGTGCTAAAGCAGCTGTGAAGAAGGGACTTTGTTCTTGAAGATGTGTGCCTGGTTCTCTGTGTTCCAGAAATTACCTGTGAATGCTGAGCTTCATTTTTCTCAAGTCAATCTGGCCTACTCAAAAGAACAAAGGTGCTAAGGATGACACTTCCAGAGGAGGGATATAATGGAATTGGGCAGGCAGAAAATGATGGTGCACAGCAGTGTCTGCTTTCTGCTGTGGATTGAATATGCCACTCGATTGGACTCTGGGCTATTCTTTACCCATAGGCACTTGATGCACACAGGCAAACTCAAACCTGTGGCAATAGAAGAAGCATGGACATAGGATGGAAACCAAGGACCCATTGCTCGCACTGCCTATTTTCAGGTTCTATGAAGTGAGAGTGCACATTACATAGTGGTTAGATCATTGGCTAAGTTTGAATTCTGACTGCGCAATTTGCTCTCTCTTTGCTCTGTAGCAAATTTACCAATCTGTTCCTGTTTCAGTTATTTCTTTAAAATGGGACTATTATTGTCCCTTCATAGGGCCATGACCAACAATAAGAATAATTTGACTTAAATAGTTTCTATTCTCCCATTTCTCATTGTTTGTTTGTTTGTTTGTTTGTTTTTGTGGTACTGGAGGGCTGAACCCAGGGCCTCACATATATTTTGCAAGTGGTCTACCGCTAAGCTGCACCCCCCAATGCCTTTTTTATTTTAGTTTTTTATCTTGAGACAGAGTCTTGCTAGGTTATACAGGTTGCTTCTGGCCTCAATCTTGGGATTGTCCTTCCTCCCCTCATGAGTTGCTGGGATTAAAGGAATGCCCCCTGTGCCTAGTTGCAATTTAATTTTAAAGCTGCATTGGTTCTTCCATTTTTCTTAAATATTTTTTTTTTCATTTCATGTCCTGGAAGGAGTCTGGGTTGTATTTACTTTTCTTTTTTTTGGTTCTGTTTGCTTTGAATTGCCTTTTACCTGGCTTGTTTGGCTGTTTTCAAGCTTCTATCCCTTAGTATATCCCATATTGCCATTTCAGACCATGACTTTGAACTTTATTCTTAATGACATGTAGCTGGTGGTGGGAATGAGCCTCTAATAAATTGAGGAACACTTTTCTGAGCTAATGGGTTTTAAGGAAAGGAAAGTGAAAAAAAATCACCCTCATTCTACTGTCTACATCCCTTTCGTTCCAAAATCATCGTACGTTGTCATCCTTTTAAGATAACCTAGAAATGTGCTAAAGTTTGAATCTGATCCATTCCATTCCTGGAGTGGCTGAAACTCATGAATTTGCAGTTGTTAGTATGTTTTGTCCTCATTGCTACATGCCAATTAGCCAAGGCTAGGGATTGTTTGGTTATATATGTATTCCCCGTGTAAAGGACTCAGCACAGTGAATTGTATTCAGCAAGTGCTCAATAAGTGCTTAAAAATGCCTAGTTTTAACTTGGTGAGTAGGATAATACTTTGCTATGATTTCTTTTCTGTGAGTCATTTTCTTTCAAAACTCTCTCTTATGAAACCTTTTCTTCTGTCCAAGAGTTGCAAAGGAAATCATCCCCCTCCATCTTTTCTCAATTAACAGCCTTTCCCAGCGCTTTCTTCTCTTCTTTGTGACAGTTCCCCCACTATTGTCTGTTTGCAGCTGTTAATGGTTGAGAAACTGAGTAGACATGCTAATGAGTGCCTGGTGTGTGGGAGGAGCACCTCTAAATTCTCCTGGACTGGCCATGCAGCCTGTTCCTACTTACTCTTTCTAAAATAAGCTTTCGTTGGCAGCCAGGGGATGGGTTATTTGTAGTTTTTCTGTAGAGGAAGTTCTTCCTTGGACTAGCTATCTGTGTTTCTATTTAGGCACAAACAAACATGCTGCTGGTCCCAAACTCTTCATGTCTACACTACACATCAAATTGCCAACTCCAACCATGCTCACAAACTTGGTCCAAATGCCTGGAAACCAGCTGCAGTTTATGTGTTTATTTCAATTAATTGGTTCATTTAGCAAACTAACTTGTTTTTCTTTTCTTTTGTCCACTCCCAGTCTCCTCCTACATTGATCTTAGCTGTATTCTGCCGAAAACTAAGAGACATGTCACCCAATGGATGTGGTCCTTATAATTGTCCTTAAAACCCTCATGGCTGAAGTTAAACACTTCCAATCAGGGAATTTTGAGCACTTTGCCATTGTTTATTTATTCCAATAGAGGTCACAGGGGTGTCTGAATTTCATGGTGTCTGTGATGATGTTTTATAACACTAATCTGAGATTCTCATTCTGAGTCATGTATTTCACTGAGTAGGAGGGAATCAAGCTAGTTAATCCCCTTTCAGTATATTTTGCAGCTGTTAGGACTTTGTGACCTTTACACAAAGACACAAAGCATCTCACTGATCAGACAGCAAGCTGGAGGGGACAGGTTGGAGGCCTGGAGAGATTGCAAGCTTTGAACAAGATGTAGAGTGGCTGCCAACTGTTTTATTAATCTGGGCATCGTTCTCAAAGATCAAGATACTTGTAGCTTTCCAATCCATTCTAAGAATATATATTTTTCATGGAACTTCTAAGGTGGATGGCAGGGGGCAGAGGTGGCACAAAATAATAGCCTGATAGCAGGTTAAGTTCTTTCCATGTGGGAGGGGGGCTTTTAAGAGAATAACTACTTTGTCTATTAAAGACCACGAGAAAATATGGAAGAAGCTGGAACTGACATATCCTCTGCCCTGCTGCTCACTGAACATGTAGACCCACAGCCACCTCATCTGTCACTCTTTTTCCCTGAGAAGGTAGGTATAAGGGAAAGACAATGTTAGATCACATACTGTTGTGCAGGGGGCTTGTTTTATCTTCATGTACTCCTTCTTTGCCAGCTTATTCTTCTCCCTCCTATGCCTCCAGGAAGGAAACCAATAAACCTTTCTTTGTTTAAGGGTAACACTTGGCATTTTCCCCAAATAATCTCATCCACATATCTGAAATTGGTGCTTATTTCAAATTGAATCTCATTACCATTGTAGGATATATTCAATTTGAAGGGAGTGCCAATTTTGTTTTTATGTCCCAGGAGCTATGGACTTCCTCAGAGCCTCACAATACAACACCACAATTCATACCCTGGATTCCATCCCATGGCTCAGTTATATCACCATACTTTCCTAAATAAGTATTCAGGTTAAACTGCTAGTGAGAAGTTATCAATTTCTCATCATTTGTCTCAGCCACAAGAGTTCTTTGTTGAATGAGCCAACATAAAAATTAACTCTCCCAGTTGGAGAAGTTGAAAATATATGATGAGATGATCAGACTAATTGGCCAAGTCTGGTAATCAGTAGGTAATCCAATAATTTTGACATAGAAAACAAACAAGAAATTGAGTGGAGTAGGCTGATATTTTCCAACTAAGAAGAAAACATCCTTTTATGATCAGGAGACTCTTCTGGCTGGAGATCCTAGAATATTTTGATTTCTTTGTATTATGTATTGATTTTACTCACAGACTGTGAAACTAGGTGCAGATGGTTGGCTGAATAAGAATTGCAGTATGTCTATGATGCAGGCTAATGTGGAGGAAATATGGAGGAAGAAAACATGAGAAAATACATCAGGCCAGCCTATAGAGGATGTTTGCATTTCACCCAATGAGAGTGTGAGTGCATTGGCACTGCTATTACCAACAAAAAACAGAGCGACTAACATCAACCAACTCTTCCCCTCTCTTGATAACATGTCTCTCTAGGTGTGGTCTAACTTTTTTCTGATGCATTATCTAAATAAGAAGTACTTCTCCATGTGTAGTCCACCTTACCAGTGACATCAGTACCCCTAGGACCTCTTCAGAAATGCCAAATCTCGGTCCCCACCCCAGACCTACTAAATCAGACACTGTGATGGTGGAATTCAGAAATGTATTTTAGCAAGTTTTCCAGATAACCTTGATGCACACTTATGCTTGAGAACCACCAGTCTACAGCATTGTTACTAAAACCATATGGCTTGCAGACCAGCATCAGGGAAATCATGCAAAACTGTAAGAAACAAAGAATCTCGAGCCCCTCTTCACAGCCTGCATTTTTAACCATACTCCCAAGTGATTATCATGCCCTTTGAAGTTTTTGAAGCACTGGCCTATGATCATTATCCCCACTTCCTTAAGTTTAGTCTTTATCCCATCTGCCTGCTGCTGCTTCAACTCTCAGGAAGGTGCTCTCAGCACTGCTATCAGTGACTTCTAATTGTGAAATTCAATGGCCATTTTTCTGTTACTTCTCGAATTTTATTGTGGCTCTAATGCATTTCACACAGCTGCTCATTCTCTCTTCTGGCTCACAAAATATACTCAGAGCATATTTTCCTAAAAACTTTGATTATTGCTTCTTTGGCTTCTTCCTAGGCATATTTCCCTTTTTGATCTCTGTCAGTGTTGGAAACCTCTCCCCACCTTGCCCAGGGTTCTGTCCCCGCTCACCAGCCTCATCTGGGACACTCTGCCTTGATCATCTTAGCTCAAGTATTGATGACACCTAAATCTACATTATTCTCTGATTGCTTGTGTGGCATTTGTAAGTATCTTACAGGCGTGGCAAACAACATTCAGAAAAATTTAACTCATCATTGTTCCCCCTAAATTTCCTCCTCGTTTTACAGTCTTCCATTCAGTTAGTGTCACCACCACCTACCCAGTCACCCAACCTAGAAAGAAACTTGGAATTTAAACCTGATTCTTATTTTTCTTTGATCCCTAATGGAGAGTGCCATTGCTGTCCAGTAATTACTTTCTTCTTCTTTAATAAAGAAACAAGATGGTCATTCTAGTACTTGGAACAAAGACTATACATTTCCCAGCCCACCTTGCAACCAGGCCACATGTCTCTGTTTTGGCCCTGAAGTTTTCTTAAAAACCAGGGTAGCACAATTTTTTTGTTCTTTCATTTTTCTGCCTGTAACATGGAAGTGATGATTATGGTTCCAGCAGCCAACTTTGATCATGAGGAATAAGGCCCACACCAAGGATGACCCAGTAGAGAGGTGAAAGGAATTGGGTCCCTGATGAGAGTGGAGCCAGTATTAGTCTGACTTCTGTTATGTGTGAGAGAGGTAAACTTTCTTCTTGTAATTATTTTTCAGGTCTTCTGTTCTCACAGTTGAACTTATCATAATATATAAAGCCCCATGTCTAATTGTCACCAAAACTTACTGATTTTAACTCAAGATATATTTGGTTAAAAGAGAAAAATTGCAACAAATCCAATTTTACAGATCCTAATTGGCTTCTAATTGGGATTAAAGAATAAGGCAGTAATGTGGACCAAAAACAGTTCAGAATGTCCCACCCCCCTATATATGCAGATTATATTTATAGCCAGAGAATAGGAAATGACGTTGGAAGGTAGAAGTGAGGTATAGCGATAGCTCTGTTCATTGAATTTTAGCATTTTCCTTATTTAAATCTGTTTTGAAGAATCAGCCTGTGGTTGACTGACTCTCAACTATTTGATATAAGAGTATCTTATACTATGTTAACCCACCAAGTTAGGTTACAGTTCATTATGTATGAAGAAATATTTAGGTCAAACTCAAAATATGCATGGAAGCTGCTTTGTTGTTGTTGTTATTAGATGCCATCCAGTCATGTCCAATGCATAATCATAGAGACCCTCATAGGGTTTTAATGGCTGATTGTTTTGGGATTGCCTCAGGAGTGGATTGCCACACATTTCTCCCATTTTTGTGGTACTGAGAAGCGAACCAGGGATTTCAGATACTGCAGGGTAGTGCTCTACGAACTGAGCTAAATCCCAACCCTGGAAATTGCTTTAGGTCAAACTTAATTTGCTTATCAATTCCCACTGATCTCCTTTCATCCATACTTTGTGATGATCCAGCCCTTGTTTAGACCCTAGTCATCTCTGAAATTACTAAAATACTTCCAAACTGGTGTTCAAATCTCCAGATCTATACCCTTCAAATTTATCCTCCATTGATGTGAATAATCTAATTAAAATGAAAATCTCATCTTGCCATTCCTTTCCTAATAACTCTATTAATAATCTTCCTTTTCCAAGAGAGTAGCTTTTTAGCAGATTTCCTATGAATTCCTTGTGTTCATTATACTGCCCAGACACTTGAGGTTTCTTACAGTCCCCAGAATACTCTCTGATTTTTCATAGATCCATGCTGCTATCTTCATTTGAAATGCCCTGTCTCAACCTAGCTTAGAAAGCCAGGTTATCCTTCAAGATACACTTGAAGACTCTAATTTATTATTCCAGTTGTGAAAAATCATTTTAGCTGTGTACTTCATGAGTCAATAATTAAGAGTATGCAACTTAAATTTAGGTATGCTAATTTATTCAAACTTATATACTTATACTATTATATGTACTTTGAATATGTATATTTAAAAATCTATCCAAAAATAAAAGTTATAAGCTGAACACCATGGCACATGCCTTTAATCTCACTAACTCCTAAGGCTGAGGCAGGGTAATGAGTTTGAGGCCAGAAGCAGCCTGTGCAACTCAAACCATTTCAAAACAAAAAGGGGAAAGGGATTGGGTGTGCCTTTCACTGATATACCACTTACATAGCATGTGTGAGGTTCTAGGTTCAACCCCCTGTTGTTGTTAGGTGATGTCAAGTCAGATCTAACTCATAGTGACCCTATGTGCAACAGAACGAAACATTGCCCAACACTATGCCATGCCAGGGGCTGGGATTTAGCTCAGTTGGTAGAGCACTGCGCTGCAGTCTCTGAGGTTCCAAGTTCAATGCCCAGCACCGCCAAAATGGGAGAAGGACCTGGCAATCCACTCCCAAGGCAATCCCGAAACAGTCAGCCATTGAAAACCCTATGAGGGTCGCTATGAGTCAGATACTTGATGGCACCTAACAACAACAACAACATGCCATGCCTGGCATTATGTCAGTGCTTCCCTACTATTCGCAGGATTTGCAATGGCTGATTGTTTCAGGAATTTTTCAGGAGTGGGTTACCAGGTCCTTCTCCTTCTTTTGTGGTGCTGGGGATGGAACCTGAGGCTTCAGAGAATGTAGAGTGGCACTTTACCAACTGAGGTAAACCCTAGCCCTGTTTCAACCCCTAGTACTTGGGAAAAAAGAGAAAGGAATTATTTTAAAAAGTAATTTAAGTTTTATTTTTATTCTCATAGACTGGCTTATACCTCTTGGGGTAAGAAGACTTAGTTTGGGAGACCAGTTTCTCTAACCTGGATGTCTTCTATAGTTTCCACAGAAGCAGGATTGAAGATTCTCTCTTTTTCTGCCTCTATAATAACATTATTTGTTGACTATTTATCCTTTTAGTTCATAAGACCTTTTAAGCAGGGATTATCTAATTCATTTTTTATTATTGTTACCTATTATTTGGACACTACAGATATATTCACTAATTTAAATCTATTGTCAATCAATTTTTATTGAATGTCTGCTTTAAACCAGGCCCTGTTCTATAAACAGTGAATTTATCAAAGTTCCTGACCTTGCTGGGTTTATATTTTAGTGGGGAGGCAGACAAACAATAATGACCAAATAAAATGTATGATGAACAAACAATAAATGCAAATAAAGTGCTGGGTATCATAAGTATTTGGGGTTCGAACCTAGGGGCTTCCCACATACTTTTGCAAGTGCTTTACCTCTGGGCTACATCATTAGCCCATTTTTATTTATTTATTTTTATTTGGAAATAGAGTCTCATGCACATGGCCTTGAACTTGCAATCCTCCTTTCTTGGCCTCCTGAGTTGCTGGGATTAAAGGGATGCACCACTGTACCTGGTTAATGAAGAAAAATATTAATAGTGATATAATTTGAAATAGACTTATGCTGAGCAGTTATCCTGTTCCTGTTAACATAACCACTTTGAGAGATCAAAAGGCAGTATGTCTCTCTCTCTCTTTCTCTCTCTCTCTCTCTCTCTCTCTCTCTGTGTGTGTGTGTGTATGTGTGTGTGTATGTGTATCTACCTTCCTTCCTCAATGGTGTGGAAATGTGAAACCTTATCGATATGATAAACATCTTGGAGAGGTGGGCTTATAAAATAGTTCCTCCTTCTCCTAGTGCTTTACCTCCTCTAATTGAAAACTGAGTCTGTTTTGTTCTACAATTGCCTACATAAACCACTATTTACTTGGCACATTTCTACACTGTTGCTAAGAAGTCCCTGTAATGTACCTTTTGTACGTGCTCCTTTAATATTGTTTTTCAGGGCCTAGGCCTGCATGCAAATCTTCCTCCCTAATATTTGCATTTAAAAGTCTTTTTATGTCTAACCCCTAACCGGTTCCTTTCCATATGGCCTTTGATTGTAAGTAAATTTCCTTTTGTCTTCAAAGCTTCCCTCAAAGATTTGACCAACCTTTTGGCATTTTTTTTCCAGGGTAGCATTTCTTTCCCAACCTTTCTGATGGAATTGGGTCAGTTTTTCACTTTGTCTAAAGTATTTTCTTCCTTGTGGTTAATTTTAGTCCACTCTCCCACATCTCCTAGATTCCTCCATTTGATTTGCTACTTTTCTTGCTGCAGAAATCTACTCGCATCCAGAAACTCTTCCACCTCCTAATTTAATATGTGATTCACAGTCACAATTACTCTTTATTTAATTATTCATATATATTTTTGTCTATTTTTAATTTCTCTCTTTCTCTCTTTCCTTCCTCCCTTCTTTCCTCCCTCCCTTCCTTCCTCCCTTCCTTACTTTCTCCATCCTCTTCTTTTATGTTATCACATTTCTTGGATTTAGTCCTTTGCAAGGTTTAGCCACTCACGTGGTTGAAACTTTGGAATAAATGCTTTGGTGCCATACTTAATTTTTTCAACTTTATTTTTATCTTTCTCCAGATGTCCATATGCTCATGATCTTGAGCTCTAGGCTCTCATCTCTGATCCTTCCTTTCCTTTGACTTTATTCATATGACCTTTGTCCCTATGACTTCCAGGTCCTTAACTCTTTCCCTCTACTATAAACTGTATATCATACGCCTCCTTTTTCAGCCTTTAATGCACAGTTGGTTGTTTCAATTATGCAATAGGTACCTTTATAGATCAGACATTGAAAACTCTATGAATAGCAGAGAAGCACTGGCAGTAGTGTTTTACCTGCTATATGCAGCGTCGCATATGTATGTATTGGACACCGACTCAATAGCACCTAACAACCACCATCACCACCACCATCATTATAGAATCTCTTGCCTCCTGTCCTTTGTACTGTATATAATTACTTTTTATTCTGTTTCACTAATCAAATTGCTTTCAGCAAATTATTCCATCTTTAGTGATTTTACTATCTCCCTCTTTCTTCGGTTTCCATTTCTGAGTAGGAAGTGTGTTCTTCTCTGCTGCAACCATTGATCCTAGTCCCTTAGCCCCAGTCTCACAAGGGTTAGAATTTCAGCACTGTTTCAGATTTAGATGTCCTGGGAGATGTGTTTAAGCTCCCTGTACCTAAGATTTTCATTGTGAAATGGAAAGTAGTAACACATTTCTTTACAGTGTTAGTGTAAAACAAAATAAAAGATAAATGTGTTTTCATAGTGTTGGGAGAATGTAGGCAGTGAATAATTATCAATTTTTACCTTTTTTTCTGGTGCTTGCTAAGAATTTTACCCTGTTTCAAAACTTCATGTGGATTATGTGGATCCTTTGGCTTTGTGTAAATGTGTGCTTGCATGAGCTATGCTTTAAACAAGTGTTCCACCATTGCTAAGTAGTAAACTCCACAGTCTTTTCTTACTTGTAGGCTTCCTGGATCTCCAGATTGTGTCTGATACTATTGACTATTACAGTTTCTACATGGCATTTGCTACCTTATTTCTAACTACTATTTCTTTCCTTCTCAGATTCCTTTTCCTATTTCTCCTAACAAAACATATTCTTTTAAGATTAGATCATGATTTTAGACCCTTTTCTTTCTACATTTTTTTTTCAATATTCCTCCCAAGGCCACAACTCTCATCTCTAAAATGATTTCTTTTACCCAATTCTCCTTCATAGCCTAATCCCAGATTTCTGTCTGTGCATCTGCCCCTGCATGTCTGTGTTAGCTTTTTGTCACTGAAAAAATACCTGTGAGAAATCAACCTAAAGGAGAAAAGATTTAGTTTGGTTCACAACTTCAGAGGTCTTAGTCCATGGTCAGTATGGGCCAACCATTGTTGATTGCTGAGTGCTCCATTGCTGTGGACCTGTCCTAAAGCAGAACATCCTAGTGGTGGCAGCATGTGCCAGGAGAGGCTGCACACCTCCTGGCAGCCAGGAAGCAGAGAGGAAGAAAAGAGAATGTGGCCAGAGACAGGATGTACCCTTCATAGACCTTCTTCCACTGACACACTCACTTCCTCTAACTAGATGCCACTCCTAATTGCCCATTCAGCTATAAACTCATCAATGGATTAATCCATTGATAAAGTTAGCCCTCTCATGATCTAATCATCTCTTAATAGTTTCTGTAGCTTCAGATTGGGCCTTCAACACATGAATCTATGGGGTACATTTCATTTCCAAACCATAAGAATGTCCTAGAGATATTTTAATATTTGTAAAATAGAATTCTTCATTTTCTCTTCTTAATAACTTCTCCCAAAAGGTACCATTAATTTTTCAAAGTAATCTTTTACATGTTTCTATATCTTGCCCCACATCTAATCTGTTGCCAAGTTCTGTTAATTGTATTGCTACAAGTTTGTATTTCTCTTCAAAAGGTCTTGTTCTGCATGCCAATGCTCTATTTCAGACTTCCATTACCACTTCTCTATACCTTAGAATTACATTACTAGGTGGTCTCATGTCTACTTTTCCCCAATCCATAGACATTAAAAGACATTTCCCAACTGAAGACTCATTATTGGCTCCCACTGTCTCCCAGCATTGCAGGTTTTTCATATTGTCCTAGCTCATTTGTCATTATTTTACTTTATTTTTTAAATCACTGCTTTCCTCCTAATGGCCTACATTTCAACTAGAATGGAGCAGTCCTGAAACATGTCTTTCCTCTGCCTTCATTAATCTATTATAGTATCCCTTTGATCTGAAATGCCTTCTGATTCCATTTCCAGTTTGAAATCCTTTCCTGTTTTCAAGGCTCATCTCAAATCTTACAACTCTCTGAAATCATTTGTGTTCCTTTTCTATACCTCTCCAAACTTTGAGAAATTTCTACTTAAGAAAAAGGTCTAATTCTTCCTCATAGTACGGTTATTTATATGCTTATCTTCTATATGCATTGCATGTTTTCTAAGAGCAAAGACAATGATTTAATCATCTTTTCCTCTCATTGGTGCTTAACACATTATTTTGCTAATAGTATTAATACCACAAATATTTGTTGAATTGACTTAAATCTGCAGTATAAACTCAAAAAAATCTAGTTTAGAAAAGAGGGATAGATTTGGTAAACTGGCTCCATTTTGTAGGGGATTTAGTTTAGTATGTGAGAGAGAACACTTAAGGTCATTTCTAGGGTAAGTTACAATTATAAACATAGAAACCTTTAAAGTCTGTGCTTATAATGCCCATATACAAAACTAAATAACTGAATTTCATTGTTTAGCCCTTGATGAATTTGGTATGTGTCACATTTCTGTGCCTTATTCATATTTTCACATGTCATCTCCTTAAAGATACCTTCCCTTTGACTTCTCTACATAAATAGCATCTACCTATACTATTACTGCCTGCAGCTGTAGCCCTGTGGCATCCGATCCCATCAGATCTCGGAAGCTAAGCAGGGTCGGGCCTGGTTAGTACCTGGATGGGAGACCGCCTGGGAACACCAGAAGCTGTAGGCTTGGGAGAAGGACCTGGCAACCCCCTCCCCCAAAAAAATCAATCTGCCGTTGAAAACCCTATGCACAGCAGAGAAGCACTGACAATAGTGTTTCCCCTGTTGTACAGAGGGTCGCTATGAGTCGGATACCGACTCGACGGCACCTAACAACAACAACAACATACTATTACTATAGGAGAAGGATGTGGCAATCCACTCCTTAGGCAATCCTGAAACAGTCAGCCATTAAAAACCCTATGAGGTTCGCTATGAGTCAGACCTGACTTGAAGGTACCTAACAACAACACAATATTACTAATGGTCCTTTTCCTTTCTTTCTTTCTTTTTTTTTTTTTTTCATAGTATTTACAACATCTACCTGTCTTCCCTGGAATGCATCCCTCATGGAGGCAGAGATTTTGTTATTGTCTTCTCTTCAGTATCACCACTCTAATCTAGAACAACTTGTTTCATGATGATAACATCTCAATACAAAAAGATTTGTTATGTAAATTAAAATGCCCTGAATATTTGACTCTTCTCTGGCATGTTTGTTTGGAAGTTTTTTTATTTGGGACCACTCATGTTTTGCTCATCTGGAAATACAAGTGTAAAGCACTGTAGTCCTGTCTAGCAATCTTCTTTTCTAAACTGATCAATCTACTCTGTTCCCTTCCCTTTCCATGACTTTTCCTGCTTCTATGAGAGAAGATGGTTTAAATTTTCCTAGTAAGTGAAAATGGATTTCTAATTCAGGCCTTGGTTCCTTATCCTTTTCTTTTAATTCACGGTCATTCTTGTTCCTTGCTGGTCCCTGTTGACCTACTCAGAATCATTACTGGGAACCAGAAGATGGTATATAATTGAATTGGTATCACTGCTGTCACCATCAATTTGTGCAAGCAAAAAGGCTGAGGAAACACAAAGGCACAAACTGTAATTGAATTTGGTTACTCCAAAGGTAAAACACAGTTGTAATTTTCAGAGAGCCTGGCAGGTCAGATGGTAAATGGGGCAGAGGCTGAGTGAGACAGATTACCCTTGGGGGGGATATGAAAGCCAAAGGGATGAACTTTAGCTAAACTGGATGTTCAGAAGTCAATAATGCTGTAGTTTTCTCAAGGTCAGCTCTTTCTAGGCATTCAAGTACAATGATCACTGGACTAAGAGAAGGGTGGATGGGAGATCAGAAGTGAGTTCTAGTTCTAATTTCTCCAGTAATAATAAAATAATAAGTTATTTAATTCCCCTGGACCACAGTCATCTCATTTTAAAAACTGGAACCACAATATAATTCCTGTATCTCAGGCTGCTAAGAGGGCCAAATGATACATCTTTGATTGCAGTGCTTCACACTGTGTAAGTGATGTTTGGAAGATAAGTTTTATTATTATTCTATGGTCAATGCTTTATTTCTACAATGACTAATCATTTCAGCCAGCTTTTTATTCATTAAAGAAAGCATACCACAGAGAATTGTCTCACTCAAATTATATTTATTTAGCTTTCAACCTCCCATTAACATGCATTATCATGGCTGGGAATTTAACAGCCCATAAGCCAGGAAATATGGAAATATTTTCTGCAAAGGATCCTTATATTTCAGCATTTCTCTTGCAACATTGTGTGATGATATTTACTTTGGTAACTCTTTATCAAAGTTTGTCACTTGCTTTCTTGCCTGAATTCTTATTTTTGTGACTCTGTTAAGTTAAATACTACTTCTGAGGGGATCATGTCACTAGAGAGCTCTAGATAGCTCACTCATCATAGATCAGTTCTCCATCTTTCCCTCTTTCATCCAGAAATTTTTTCTACCATTGTTTTGCTTCTTCAAATCTTGCTTCATTTTATGATATTCTAGAACTCATTTAATTCTTTTCTCTAATTCTGGTGTCTATTAATCATTTAACAGAAAGACTGAATTGCTTTAATTCAGTTCTTCTATTTTATAACATCTCCAAAATTATTGAAGGGCTAAAGGTGCTAACAGGCTAAAGCTTATATCCTTTTGTATCATCTATCTTTCACTTTCAGAATTATTGGCAGCTGGATATAAAGTTAAGAATCTGAAATTCCAATGAGGGTCTGGAAA
Organism: Pedetes capensis; assembly: GCA_007922755.1. Lineage (NCBI taxonomy): Eukaryota > Metazoa > Chordata > Mammalia > Rodentia > Pedetidae > Pedetes > Pedetes capensis. The sequence continues at coordinate 29,891 of VMDO01005203.1, forward strand.
TCTTTTAATTACAGGGCATCCGACAAGCCAGTGTGCTCAGAGAACTCTGGTTATATTTGGTGTCTGGGAATAACTACCAATAGCACTCCTCTTTGCCTACAAAGATGCCGTACTTTGGACAATAAATAACATGGCCATCATACTGAGGACAGTATTACAAAGTACCCTTTGACTCTCAAAACTGTGGGCTATTACAGCAAGAAGGGGTGTTAGAGTCATTTGCCTGCCTTTAACCACATGGACACTAACAAAAAAACAGATTAGCATTGCCCACTCAGGCACTTAAGTTTTGCCTAAAACTAGCCATGTAAGTTTTGATTAATCAAATTATCTCTCTGCCTTTGAATTTTAGCTCTGAAATGATAGTATTAGCTTAGCATCTAGATGGCCTCTCTAGTGCCTTCTTTAGTTTTTATTGATATTTTCTGATTATAAAATTATATACAATTCTTCAAAAATTGAAACACTATGAACCATGTCATATATAGAAAGGAAAAATATCCTCATAAGTATACATACTGTGTAGATATATATAGCCATTATTAAATATATATAGCATATATTTATTAAAGTGGTTTTTCCCTTATGTTAAGGACCTAAGGAAAGTTGACTTACAGAAGGGTTTTAAAGATCTTTCTGCAGGAGTCATTCTGGATGGTCCATGGGATGCTGATTCTTTAAACTGATATTTCTAGAAATCTGTTCTGTCTAGTGGAACATGAAAAAGAAATACAGTGACGGCATCATTGTCTCTCCCCTTTGTAGCTTTCTATCTTTTCACCAGAGCCTGTCATTTAATTGTGCAATGTGTTCCATTTTGACTGATTCAACATGGTATGAATTACCTGGTAGTTGTATGGTGACTCCTGGACTGAAACTCTAATGGTCCTCTTTGGCTCTGATGGTGGTATTTAATTGCAGTGAGCTGTTTGAACTAATCAATGGTGACAGGAGGTAGATGTCCTGAGAGTCCTTATTTCCCAGGATGAGCTGTCATGGTGGACATACTCTCTAATGTAGATAGAATCTGGTTTGGACACCAACAATATATTAGAATATTAGAATATTAGAATTTTGGAATTTTGAAACCAACACCATAATACCATAATTAGTAAATCTGAGTATTAAACTTGCATAGTTAGTATTTTCCACTAATTAATGTGACAGTAAGGAAGAAAAGATAAACTGGTGAAATGGACATAACAGTACTATCATAATTGTCTCAGTTACTGCAAGAAGTCAAGAGGTCCATGAAAGTATTTTGAAGAATGTAAAGGTCTACTCAAATACTAGGCATAATTAAGTTTATTACACTTGCTTTGTGGTATTTAGATAGCTATTCTGGTATTGTATCTTGCCTAATTAAATGAGATTATTGTAGTTCATGCCATGTTAACTCGATTGGGTAGATACAGTTAATGTGAACAATATAGGATTAGGATATCCTAGTAAGAGGTATTTTAACTCTGGTTGCTTTAGTTTTATGATCAGATATACATTTGATCTGCTGTAGAAAATGTTCACTTGGGCTTAATAATCAAGTCATGAAGTTATGCCATTTAATTCTCTATCAAATAAAAATTTGGATGAAAATTATCTTTGTTTCTTACATTAATTAAATACAAAAGGAGTCCTTTTGATACATCTCTGCTACTTCTCTCTCATCTTCAAGTTTCTTAACTCTTCATTTTCTAATGCTGAGGATTAATATTCCCTTGTGGTGCCTGATCTCTGCTGTATTTTAAGCTCATCTGTGTTCTGAGCTTTATCTTCAGTGGTCTACTGCTGGTTCTATGTTGGCGTTATCTCTTGAACTGTTCACAGCTGTGTTATTAATCCTAACAATAAAAAATATTTTCATGTAAAGCACATTTTGGAATGTGTTAACATTACAAAAATAAAAAATAATACCAAGGCTGATGATATTTCTATGATTATCTAGTTCTTTCTGGCTTGGATTTAATACCCTGTTTAATAAAAGCAGCAATAGCAACAATAGTAGAAGGCGGAGGTGTTTGAAAAAAATCCCAGTACAGAGGATTACCCCAAGCTTATCCTACTCTTGCTCTTTCTTCTAATCAAGTCGGTGATGTAATCTTCATTTCCCGCAAGACTCTTCTCTCTCCATAGTGACAGAGAATATGTTTGATGCTTCTTACCATGCCCTAGATCCACGACCTCCTATTACTTTGAACAGTCTCTGCTACTAAGGAACCCGATGGCCTCCTGGCATTTAGCTTCAGCTGTGTAGCCCATTTCCTCTTTTTCCCCTCCCCTCTCTTACTGAATTGAATTGCAAATCTAGGCATGCCTCAGTGAAAGCACTTAATGTTTCTCATCTGTGTCTTCATTCCCCTCCCCCACAGGGACAGCAGAAACCCTGAGGAAATACAGTCGGCCTCAGCTACCCTGGGCCTCTGATCAGATTAGTTCCTTGTTTAATAAGACTTGAGGTAAGCATCCAGCTGCACTCCACCCAATTTCAAGTAAGCAGATAGATTAAGCAGTCTTGAAGACTCATATTTGGCAGAGGAGGGCCTATGTATGGAACTCTGAGGTCTGTATCTCCAGTTTGATCATAAGGCTCGGACCAGAGGAATATTTGCAGGTTTCAATGAAGTTTAAAACACAAGAGGAAAGAGCTGAGAATCCTTCCCTAGAGGACGTGACAAAATTGTGGATCAATATACCTTTCCGTCTGATTCTTTTTAAGCATTTAGCTTAAGCAAAGCATATTCTTTTGACAAAATAAGATCACAATCCTACCTCTTCAGTCCTCCGGCTTTACTATGGAAAATGTGTAAAATGTGTTAAGATAACATAATTCTTAAAGCCCCTCTCTGCTCCTGACTCCCATGAGATCCACAGGCCCTCTAAGTCTTCTGTTGGCAAGATATTTTGAGGAAAGAATGAGAAAGAGCCTACAACATTGGTCGTTCATTCACCCGTTTGTGTATTTAACATTCATCAAGTGAATCAGATGTAGGCACTCAAGGAACCCATGGTTCTCTGGGGAGATAAAGGATAAACATGCATGCAAAGTATTATAGGCATACAGAGGAGAGACCATAAGGCCTATTACAGGAAAAGAGTTACCACGCCCTAAGCACAAGCTAAGAAGAATAAAGTATGTCTCCACTTCTCTTTATCTCCCCCTTGGAGCCTTCATTGTTAACCTTCTTGTCCTATTTTGTGTCTTAACTGAGGGTCTGAATTATGATTATTTTGTCTAGTATAAGAATGATAATTTACAGAAATTATTTGAAGCACTTTAAAGTTTGTGTTTTACTACAATAGGCATTACAGTATCCCAGAACAGAGCCTACTGAATCTGTCTTGTATTTTTCAACCTAAATGTCTCATTAACAGTGTAGGCTGGCCCAGCCACATTGATGTATCTGGTTATCTATCTTTAGGAAAAATTGAAAACCAACACTTTAAAAATACTAAATGTCTCTGCTTTTGAAGAAAAGCCAAAAATCATAGTTGGAGAGTTTATTATTGAATGATTTATTACCCTTTGAGTTTGTAAGCTGATGTGGATTGCTGCTTTCATCCTCAGATGTGGATGGAGGCATTTTCTTTTTCTAGGATAATGTGATTGTGTAATAGAAAAAATACTGGATCATTAGCCAAAGGACCTGGAATTTGGTTGGGCTCTGCCATTAAGTAGCAAGGTGAACTTAGCTAAATTACTTAAACTCAGAATGCTTTCTATTATATGGTCAGAGGAAATGCTCCCCAAGCTTCTTTCAGCTCTGAGAATCTGAGTTTCTCTGAAAGTCACCCTGAGGATGATCCATTAGTGCTTGTGGTTGACAAGATAAGCTCACTGCTTAAGAAATTAGTAGAGGAATGTGCCACAGGGAGGGTTTTCTGGAAAGCAGGCACTGTGATGGGGACTGACAAAAGGGTAGTTTATAAGGGAGTGTTCTGGGGTTGGAACCCTATGGAAGGGAAGGAAAGGCAGCAGGATTAAGCAGAACAAGTAAAGCTGTGAATATTTCTCAATGAAAAACACAAGGAGGGTGACCTCTGAGCAGCCATGAGTTGAGAGAGTGAGTGGGCTGAGCCTTGACACCTTTGCATTGAGCAGGCATTGGATGCAGTGGCTCTCCTTAGTGGAAGCCATCCTCAAAAGGGTTGACAACTGAGAGCTTTCTATCAGTGGCACTCCTACAAGTGGAAGAGTAAGTTCTTCAGTCAAGACGTGGACATGAGTCTCACCACACTCTGTGAGCACCAGTGACATATATGTGAAAATACCTAGCACGGCAGGGCGAGGTGGCGCACGCCTGTAATCCCAGGGGCTCAGGAGGTGGAGGTGGTAGGATCAGAAGTTCGAGACCAGATGCAGTCTGCATAACGTAGCGAGACCCTGTCTCAAAAAGTTAAAAAAAAAAAAAAAAAAAAGGCTGGGGGAGCAGCTCAGTGGTCCAGCACTTGCAAAGCATGCAGGTATGAGGCCCTGGGTTCAACCCCTAGTACCGAAAAAAAAAAATAAAAAAAAAGAAGAAAATACTTAGCACAATGCCCTTGCTCGGGCTGGGATTTAGCTCAGTTGGTAGAGTGCTGCGCTACAGTCTCTGAGGTCCCAAGTTCGATTCCCAGCACCGCAAAAATGGGAAGAAGGGCCTGGCAATCCACTCCCAAGGCAATCCCGAAATGGTCAGCCATTGAAAACCCTATGAGGGTCACTATGAGTCAGATACCGACTCGATGGCACCTAACAACAACAACAACAATGCCCATGCTCAGTAGATGTTCATTTATCCATCCATCCATCCACCCATCCATCCTCTCATTACAGTACTGCTTTTTTCTTTTCAAAAGCCATAGAACTGAGTTCTATGATCATCTTTCTTATTAGTAAAAACATATCATCGCTATTTAAGGTAGGAAACTAAATTTATTAATTCCCTTCCAATCTGAAGTTACCTCTACATTCTAATTCTATACTAGTAACAATAATAAATTGTTGTTGTTGTTGTTAGGTGCCGACGAGTCGGTATCCGACTCATAGCAACCCTCATAGGGTTTTCAATGGCTGACCGTTTCAGGATTGCCTTGGGAGTGGATTGCCAGGTCCTTCTCCCATTTTTGCGGCACTGGGAATTGAACTCGGGACCTCAGAGACTGCAGCGCAGTGCTCTACCAACTGAGCTAAATACCAGCCCAACAATAATAAATAGCAATTGAATACTGTTATGGTTAACACAATGTTTTGTTGTTAGGTTAGGTGCTGTGGAGTCGGTATCCGACTCATAGTGACCCTCATAGAGTTTTCAATGGCAGATTGTTTCGGGATTACCTTGGGAGTGGGTTGCCATGTCCTTCACCCATTTTTGCGGCGCTGGGAATCGAACTCGGGACCTCAGAGACTGCAGCGCAGCACTCTACCAACTGAGCTAAATCCCAGCCCAACACAATGTTTTAAAATATGTTGTTTTATTTAATTGCCACAACTATCTTAGGTGGTAGGCTAAACTGACATTCATAGTCTCATGAGAGAAATGAAGAACCAGAAAGTCAGTTTAGTGACTTTTCTGAAGTCATGGAGCCAGCATAAAATGAAAGATAGACTTTGAATACCATTCTGTTGATTTCTGGTCTGGTATTGGTCTTAGTGTGCCATAGTCAACAGGATATTATGAGCTATTGTAGCTGGTAAGTCCCAGAACTGCGGTATCCTGGAATCTTAGAGAATCTTTTCTCAGCTGAAGTTGAGCTACTGGGCAACACTACTTCCGGGGGCAGGGAGCCTATGGCTTCCTATTCCTCCTAGGGTTTCACTTCCCTATATTTTGTTTGACCCCTGTGCCTGTCAGCTTGTTGTGCTGTGGGGGCTTGCATGCTGCTGTGATGCTGAAAGCTGTACCACTGGCATTTCAGATACCAGCAGGGTCACCCATGGTGGACAGGTTTCAGCTGAGCTTCCAGACTAAGACAGACTAGGGAGAAAGACCCACCAGCCCACTCCCCAAACAATTAGCCATTGAAAATCTTATGAATAGCAGAGAAGCACTGTCAAATATAGTGCCAGAAAATGAGCCCCCCATAGGCTGGAAGGTATTCAAGAAAGACTTGGAAAGAATTACCTCCGCAAAGTCAAGTTGACCTTAATGATGGGAATGGAGTAAAGCCCCTGGGGTCTCCTTTTGCTGATATGGCACAACTCAAAATGAGAAGAAATACAGTGTCTGCAACAATGGGCTCAAGCATAAAATGACTGCATGCATGGCACAGTGTTGGGTGGTGTTCCATTTTGTTGTACATCGGGTTGCTATGAGTCAGATCCAACTTGATAGCACTTAACAAACAGCCATATTTTGTTTTAGTTTCCAGTAGCTCATTGAGACTTGCATAACCCTGTGTATACACTGTCAGTTGACCTATTAAACTTGGTAATTTTATACACAGAGCTGCAAAGGTTGTTCCATGTGACTTAGTGAGGATTCATGATAAGGAAATGTCCTGGCAGGTCTATGTAATGTGTTGCCATGGCATAAGACTATGCTTCTCAAAACTTAACTTGCATTTGAATCTCCTAGAAATCTTGTTTGGGCTGGGATTTAGCTCAGTGGGTAGAGCGCTGCGCAGCAGTCTCTGAGGCTCTGAGTTCAATTCTCAGCACCGCAAAAATGGGAGAAGGGCCTGGCAATCCACTCCCAAGGCAATCCCAAAGCACTCAGCCATTGAAAACCCTATGAGGGTTGCTATGAGTCGGATACCGACTTGACGGCACTTAACAACAACAACAACAACAAGAAATCTTGTTAAAATGCAAACTTAGGTATAGTGGGTCTGGATAGGGCCTGAGAGTCTTCATTTTAAGTAAGTGACTATGTGATATAGATGCTGCTAGCCCATGGACCACGATCCCACTGCCCCAGTGACAGAAACCCATAATCTTTCACAGAGGAAACTTAAGATGGTTCTTGCCTTAAAACACTAATGGCAGCCAATGGTCAAAGGAACTACATAAGAAAAAGGTTACTGTAGTTATAGTTTCTCATCCCTTCCACATTTTTTTCCACTTTCTACTCCTTCTAAAGAAGAAGGAAGGAGGTGGCAAAGCAGGGAGGAAGGAAATGAGAGACCAATAAAGAGAGAAAAAAAGAAAATGAGAGGCAACGCAGTATGTGGTCAGAACCAAGCAAACTGTAGGCTTCTGTGAAGCTGGTTGTGCATGCCTGACCCTGGTTTGGAGCCTCTTCTTATTTAGCAGGGTCAGTATTAGCCATTTTGTGAAAGAAAGGAGGACATCACCTTGATAAAATCTGCAGACATAAAGGAGCCCTTGGGATTGAGACCCAGAGCAAAGCCCTGCCATCCTGTTAAACCAGTTCCACTTAATGGACTATGGCTGAGTATTTATGCAATGGAGGACCCCTCATTGCAATTCCTAGGGTGGTACTCTATTCTTTGATGGTGTTCATACTGTACATGATGGCTTTATTTCCTGGTTTCTCAGGCTGGTGGAGGGAGTGGGGGGAAACAGATGCTTTTGAAGTGATTTCTCTGCTAAAAGCTTCAAACTGCTTTTTCCTAAGGGGGATGGAATATTATCTGAGTTTTCACGGTGTGCTTTTCTGTAAGCAATAGGTGGAGGGGGCAGGGAATGGGAGCTGCAACAGCTTTAGTCAGGAATGTTCTTGGGAGTGATGTCAGGCAGGGTCCGGGCGGGGTTCTTTTTTCTAGCAGGCAAGCTCTCTGAAAGCAAAGAGAAGAAATATGAAAATCAGGGCCAGCTCACCAGGGAGCGGCCAGTGCAGTGGCGGAATACGCATGTGAATGGAATATTTAACACGGCCTGGGTCGAAGCCTCATGAAGTATTCCGTGCAGAGCCAGGGATGCAGCCAGTCACCTGCTGTCTTCTTGCCTCCCTTCTGGCCTCTGGGTGGTGGAGCTGGGTGGGGCCGGTTGACGCTGACAGCCATTGTCTGTGTTTCTGTGTTCTCAGGAGCGTATGTGTGCAGGTGTGGGGGGAAGGGCAGTGGCCGAGGTTTTCCAGGCGCAGGGGTCTCCAGAGATTGTGGGGGCAGAGCTGAGTTCAAGCCCTGGCGCCAGCCTTGCAGAGGGAAATCAGAAGCCTGGTAATGAGGCATCTCCCGCCTCTGGCAAATGCGGAAGGGGTTTGCTCTCCCTAAACGCCAGCGGGCAGAGAGGAAAACCACGAGGAAACAACAAGATTCACCTGCTGCCAGCTCTGGATTCCCGAAGCCCGTGCTGAGAAGGTGGTGTTCTGACTATCTGTCACTGTTGCCACCCGCTGTGGACCCGAGCATCTTGGTTTCTTCTTAATGAAACTTTTTACCCACTTGTTTGAATGATTTATGACAAAGAAATCACACCCAATCCTCGAACATTGAATACCATGGCTTTTTGAGAAAACACCACAGTGCGAGGCAGGGAGATAGAAACAGAGATGTGTAATTTTACTTACAGGAAATCTCCATGAAACTGGAAATAATGAAAAACTTAGCATAAGTTATTTTGCATGAAACTGGGAATTTTCTGATTGATTGGCCTTTGTTATTCTATTGAGTTCTACAACCAGCCTTGAGCTAGGCATTGCAATGGCCATTTCATAGATGACAAGGCTGAGACTCCAAGAAATTATGACTTGCCCAGTGTCACACAATTAATAAGTTGCAGACTTGAGACTCAGTAAAAGGTGGTGTGCTGCCTTCCACTGCACTGTGGTAGCTCTCCATAAATAATCTTTTGTCATCTTCCAAATGGCAACCAGATCTGCTTCAGGGAGCTCTTTTATCATTGCCTATAGGAAATAGGCTCTCATCTACTTCTCAATTCTTGGTCATACCTCTGGTTGTTACCATGTCATTTGGCTTATTAAAGACCAGAATCTTCTTAGTTGATTCTAAGAGGGTATAGAAGAGGCAGAGGTTTCCATACTTATCTTCCTACCTTCTGTGAATTTAGGGAAGCACATGGTGTCTGCTCTGTACTGGTGCTGCCAAGATGATCTGTTACCACATTGTGGAATTTGATAAGTGAGAAGCAACAGACAGGAGTAGATATTAGCATGGGTTTTAGAGTTAGTCTTTAGCACATATGCCAGCCTTGCAATGGATTATTTAATATCTCAATGCTTCAATTTATCAATTCTGAAACAGGGATAATAATACCTCTGGGGAGGGCGGCTAACTGTGAGGGTTAAAGAAAGTATGTGAGGTGGTCAGTAGCATACTATCCCAGAACATTAGGTGCTGCTATTTTTAGGTACATGGATTTGCAGTAGGTCCCTTGAAAGAAAGATTTGACTCTGACATACTTGCAAGAGTTCAGTTGTACTTTAAGTGCTGCTCAATGGAGTGTCCTTTACTTTGAGCTCTGTGATTCTATGGGGCTAGAAAATACCACCAAACGGAAATACTCTTATGAGTCATGGTTATACTTCATGCATCCTCACAGTTACCAACCATAGGACCTTACATGAAAAAAATACTCCATGATTGCCAGGGTGAGATGGGAAGAGGGAAGTGTGTGTGTGTGTGTGTGTGTGTGTGTGTGTGTGTGTGTGTGTGTGTGTGTGTGATTTCAAGATGGGGATAGAGTAGGTGGGAATGTACCCCTTCTTTGACCACAACAATCCAAAGTCTTCGAGGTCCTTCTTTATAGCTTTGTGTCTGGGGCACTGTCCTCTTCTTTCTCTATACTTCGTTGTCAGAATATATTTTCAATACTTATGATTGTTATATTGGCTATAATAAACTCTGCCTTACTAGGGAGTTGAGGATCTACATTCTCAATAAAAAAGATAAGCAGATACCTAAGTCAACAACTTCCAAATTTGTTCAGCTTTGAAGGTTACTCAAAGATTAACCAATTTTGAATACATTGCCCTGCTATTCTTGGCCCAGCCCTTTCTCTTACTGATTATTCATTGAATCCACATTCTTACCAGTCTCATCCTACTTTTCTTAGTAGATCAAGCTGGAATTTTAGGGTTTCCTTGGCCATTTTCATGGTCATGAAGACCTGTACCTTAGGCCTGTTAGGCTTTATTCTTAGCTTCAATGGAACTTTCTTTCGCAACTCCCTTCCAATAGGCTCTTTCATCTTCTATGTGCTGTCCTTTGAGATACCCGTTTATGACCTGGAGACACAGTGAGGCCATACTTTAAGACTTATGAGGAATTGAGATCAAGAGACCCCTGTAGATCTGCTTCCCTCAGGATGGATGGTCAGGAAGATGATAAGGGTCTTTTCGGTAGGCAGAGCTGCATCTATGCACTGGGGGAGAAGGGAGACTATGTGCAGATGTTATGTAAAGGTTATCAAGAGCAGTATTTACCTACAAATATCTCTCTTGCTATGGCATTGAAAGTGCTCTGCTATTATTGCTTGTTAATTTTAGGTCCTAAAGTCCTAAGCTAAAAACACTCAGTGTGAACCAGATCTAGGACCTTAGGAAAATTGTTTCAGTTTCCTCATCCTGTTAAATGGCAAATATAGTACATCACTTGTATAACTGTGGTGTGCAATAGAAATAAAAAGTGCAAAGTGCTTCTTGGAGCCTGGTGTGTATTAGATGCACAATATGTGGAGGCTATTTATTATTTTAGTATTCAGGGGCTGTATCTCCATAAGTTGTATCTCCATAAAATATGAATATGCCTCCTGAGGAGAGTAATAATTTTGATTTATCAGTTTAACTAGCTTTCACCTTGGAAAACGATGAGGGTACAAGGGACAGGTAAAAAGACAAAGGATGTTAGGGGGAGGTAGCATAGGGAAATGGATGAGTATAGCAAATGGGTCAAATCCAGGTAAACATTTATGGTTGGTGGAACCCACAGACTGAACTGGGAGCAGGCATCTTCTGCTAAGAATGGACCAGTTGTGCCCTTGATCTTTGTGCCCAGGACCATGGTAGCTTAGATCACAGAGCTCACAACTATGGGAAAGGAGTTCATCACTGCTGTTGCTTCTGAAGAATTCCAAATACTTCTGTTCTCTCCTGTCTCTGGCTGCTGCCGAACAGAGCTAGGTTAGAGACAAATTGAACATTTCATAAATATTTTATGAACACAAATTAGGTAGAAATTAAGTAATTAGTATATTCTTCTCTTGGGAGAGGACCCGGCAACCCACACCGCCCCCCCCCAAAATAAAACAACCAGCCGTTGAAAACCCTATGAATAGCAGAGAAGCACTAACAATACTGTTTTGCCTGTTGTGCGTAGGGTCACTATGAGTCTGACACTGACTGGATGGCATCTAACAACAACAATAGTATATTCTTTTACAAATTCACTTGGCCAGTTGGTCACTTTTGGGAGACTGATTTTTGGAGAGTTGATCTAGAAGCAGCATCCCAAACCCTCTTTCCCATTCCATCCAGATCAGATATGCTATGATATGTTTTATTTATAGGATAACCTAGGTCCTTTCTCCCCTTGAGGCCTACCTAGAACTTGGGACACTATAGTTACATTAGGAAGCTTTTGTGTGCTAATTCAGGCTGAAAAAAGGGGAGTCTTTTTGCCATATTGAGGTGGAGGAAAAGTATTGCTTTGGAAAGGTTGACCTTCTACTGATTCATTACTATTTTTAAGGAGATATACCTTGAGTCCAGGCTTTTGGAAACCTTCTGTCCCTCATATATGCACTTACCCAAGTTGTGGAGTTCAATCTAAGAATCATCAAAATTTCTCAGAAATTGGCTTCAAGTAAAGATTAATGTGATTTTATGGTTGTATGGAATATTCATCATGGAGAATTGGGGCAGCAACACCTCCCTTTCTTCATAAGTCAAAGCAAAAATATATGTGGACATATATGGATATCCATATATATATACATGCACACACACACACACACACACACACACACACACACACACGGATAGCTTAGAGTTTGCTGGGTCTAGTGAGCAATTTGTGGGTGAATTATCTGTGCTGTTTGTCCAGTTGTATCTCCTCGTCCTCCCACTCTTCCTCCTCCTCCTTCTCCTTCTCTTCCTTTACCTCTTTCTCCTCCTCCTCCTCCTTCTCTTCCTCCTCCTCCTTCTCCTTCTCCTCCTCCTTGCAGTACTATGGAATTGAAACCAGGACCTTGAAAAATTTCTCTACCAAGGAGCTGCACCCTCAGCCCATTCATAATGATTTGTTTTGAGACAAGGTTTCACTAAATTGCACAGGCTGCCTCTGACCTTGAACCTGTGATCCTCCTGCCTCAGCCTCCTGAGTCACTGGGATTATAGGTGTGCACTATTGTGTCTGACTTCAGTTTCCTCTTGAATTGGGCCAACAAATGAATTTACATCCTATGCATTTTTAACTGAGCGATAAGTTTGAAGAACACCTGCCACATTGCATCAAGAGTCTTTGATGCCAAAAAATAAAAAAAGGGGGGGGGAAAGAAGAAGAAAAACCCCATAACTTAATTTCAGAAAAACTTCAAGCACAGGAACAGCCCCAAAAATGCAATAGCCATCTGGAATGTTGGACCAAAGTAGGAGATATGCCCAGTCGTAGTACAGTAACTGCAAAGCCTTTTTTTTTTTTTTTTTTTTCTTATTTGGTCTACAGTGCTGGTTTAATTATATTTTTAAAAAGAGAAAGAAAAATGTTTTAAGAAATAATGTTCTCTACTTGTAATTGAGGGAAATAGGCTTTTTATAAGGAAGCATCCATCCAGAGAGTTCAGAGAAGTAACCGGGTCCACTAGAAGGAAGCAAACAGACCTACCTAAGGCATAAGTAGGAGCACTAACAGTCTACTGATATTTATACTTCCACTTATTGAGTAGTTCCCAGGCATTGTTATATTTAATCATTGCCACAACAGTTTCAAATGGGTATTGAGGTTCCCATTATTTAGATTAAAATATATATTTAATATATCAAGTATTGACCTATATGTACAAAACCAATTGAAGGAAGAGCCCATTTTGGAAACCAAAGCCTATTCTTACTTCACAAAATTATATTGTCTACTTTCTTGCTGATTCTTTATTCCACACACAGATAAATATTCTTTTGTTATTAACCATGTATTCCAATTATTCATTCAGTCTTCACTTAACCAACATTTGTTGGAAAGCTCCCCCTTGCCAGGTATTATAGGGAATGCAACAATTCATAAGGAAAAGTCACTGTTCTTGAGAAGCTTGTCATCCAGTTGGGGAAATAACTGCAATTCAAGGCAGAGTGTAAAATATACCAAAAGAGAAGTATGCATCTTTGCTTCCTCATTTCTCATTTCCATAGATAATCAATAATTAATCCTACTTTATATTTTGCTCGTACCTGTCTTCTGAGGAAACCAAATGCTTTGCATATTTTATCATGCCAACACTCCCAATAGCAGAATGGCTTCACAGCTGAGTTCCAAAAACCTATCAACCTGTAAAACAGAGTGCAGCAAATCTCACAGTGTCTCATGTCATAGCAGTGATGCAGTGCATTGTAATTAGTATTAGTGATCAGAGATGGGGCAGAGGATATGGGACTCAGATTGGTTAAGTAATTTGTCTTAGGCCTGGTGGTTAGTCTGAAGTGAGCCGCAGTTCAGCCACAAATCTATTTATTTAATTTCATGTCCTTGATGACTATGCCATTCTCCTTCCCAAGGCTAAAAAGACCAATGAAAGCTAAATGTAGACAGAGATGGGCAGTCTGAGGATACTAAGGGCAAGAACCAAGGAGGAAGATGGGAATTGTAAGGCACCCAGATTTAAGAGGGGTCCCTGGATTGTGTAACAGTCAAGACTTTTGTGTGACATGAAAGAAGTCCACCTCAAACTATCTTAAACCACAGAGGATTTTTTTTTTTTTTTTTTTTTTGGTTTAGGGTAATTGCGGGAATTATGGGAGTGGAGTTTGTTAAGCAGTTTTGGCCTAAGTAAACTAAAGCCTCAGCCTCTGTCTCTGTCTCCTTATCTTTTATCGTTGGTTCTCTCTCTCTCTCTTTCTTCTCTAATTGAGACCAACTTGCTCTAGGAGGTTGAACTAGTTACATCAGAATTTCATTTTTAAAGCTGTGAGAAAAAAAAAATCCTATTCCCTGTATATTTCAGTTATAAAAATCTCAGGAAGAGTTTCTTCTTAGTTTTGTCTAGATGATGATGATAATGATGGTGGTGGTAATGATGATGATGATGGTTACTATTGTTGTTTTTGTTATTTTGTGGTGCTGCTGATCAAACCAACGTCCTTGCATGTGGTAGGCAAGATATGCTAGATTTTACCACTAAGTCACACCTCCAGCCTAGATTATTTATTCTCCCTGTGGCTACAAGAATCCTCTGATTGAAACCTCAACCCATTGAGCAAAATGGTGAGAGTAGAAGGAGAACCATTTCCTCGTCTAGAAAAAAATGGAAAAAAAGATGTAGCACTGACAATAATAACAAATATCTATTGCAAGCAGAAACCACATTGGCCATTAGAATAACAGATATAAGAAACTAACCATGAAGCCGGGCGCGGTGGCGCACACCTGTAATCCCAGCGGTTTGGGAGGCAGAGGCAGGAGGATTGTAAATTCGAGACCAGATGCGGTCTGTGTAAGTTAGCGAGACCCTGTCTCAAAAAGTAAAAAAATGGGCTGGGGGCGCAGCTCAGTGGTCCAGCACTTGCAAAGCATGCAGGCGCGAGGCTCTGGGTTCAAACCCCAGTACTGAAAAAAAAAAAAAAAAAAAAAAGAAGAGAAACTAACCATGAGTTAAAATATGTCTTAAAATTAATCATTTTCTGCCTTATAAAGTTTACTGCCTGTTTAGAAGTTAATCCAACCCAACCCAAGACCTATAACTTCATAGAATCACAGAACCTTTCCATTTTATAGTCATCCTTTTGCTCGCTATCATGTAGTCACATTGTCCTTCCTTTGGCTACTTATTATATGTACTGAGCTCATTCCTTAGACTCCACTGGCTGTTCTTCCATTTGTAGTGACTTCCAGTCATTCAGATCTCAACTCAGATGCCATCTCCTTGTAGAAGACATCCCTGCGCATATGTTTATTATAAGGCAATCCCCTGTAAGTTTTATTTTGTCATGGTGCTTATCATTAATAATATTTTCATTTTCCTCTTTTTCTCCTCTCCTCTTATCTTCCATTTCATTTCTCTAAAACATAAGTTTTGTGGAAATGGAGATCTTTTCTGTTTTCTTGCCTGTTGTAGTGACAGCTCCTATAATAATGTCTGGCATGCTGTGCACGTCCTTAATACATATTTGTCAAATGAATAATCAAATGGATGAATCCAAGATGTAGAGGGGACTACAGCATTGAAAGTGGCTATTTGTATGTGAAAGACACTTCAAACATATTTGTATTATATATATTTTAAACCAAGACAATCCAGAAAATAAATATGGTTGGAATGTGCTGGGAATATAGCTGAGCTTGAGCAGTATAACCAATACTTCAGGCCTCACACCAAGGTTGAGAGGCAAATGTCCACTTTCCTCACTCACAATCTTCTAGCTTGTATGAGCTGTGTAAGTGATATTTTAGAAAGGCAACTTGCATGGCTATCTCTTACTGAGCCTTTGTCATATGCCAGATAATGTGCTACATGTTTTGCATGGATTAGCTCTAATTGTGAAATTTAAAATAGTAATAGGTTGCTTGCCTGGGGCCCAAAAGCTTGGAATGACAGAAATGGGTACAGAACCCTGACCACTACCTCATGGTTTTTTCTCTCAAGTGCTCCAATAGATCAGTGTGGAGATTTCAGAGTTCTGTTCTTTACTACATTTTGGATGCGTTATCATAATTGCTACTTGGCCACAAACCTGCCTCAAATTTTTTTTTTATGCCTGGAATGTAAGTTAATAGATGAAATTCAATTCAGAGGTTTTGGCTCAGCATCATGGGTCAAAAGTATAATCCTCAGACCAGCACATCAGCATCTTCTGAGAACATGTTAGAAATGCAAATTTTCAGGCTCCATCTCTGTTCTTTTGAATCAGAAACTATGGGAAAAGCACAGAAGTCTGTTTCATCCAGCCCTCTAGAAGATTCTGGTGTTCTATAATGTTTGAGAACCATAGCTTTAGGACACTGCTTCAGCTGAAGGGCACCTAAACTCCAAAGGGGAATTCTAGAGAGCCTGGTGCTTGGTGATAAGGATAGGGGTAGGGTGAACAATGGTCCTGTTTCACCCCATACTTAAGAGGTTCCCAGAAAATGAGATTGCAGTTCTAAATGTTAGAGAATCCTAGGCATACTGGAATGAGTGGGTTAGTTGATTAGTTTTCTATTGCTATTATAACCCCACAAATTTGTTGTTGTTGTTGTTGTTAGGTGCCGTCGAGTCGGTATCTGACTCATAGCGACCCTCATAGGGTTTTCAGTGGCTGACTATTTCGGGATTGACTTGGGAGTGGATTGCCAGGTCCTTCTCCCATCCCACAAATTTAGTAGATTAAAATAACATGATTATGATTTTATAGTTTGTAGGTCAAAAATCCAATGCAGAGATCACTGGTCAAAGTTTGAGTGCCATCAGGAATGTTTCTTTCCTTGCCTTTCCAGTTTCCAGAGGTCACTTTACTTCATCTTTAAACCCACCTACAGGACACCTCTTTGGCTATGCTTCTATAGTCACATCTCCACCTGACCATACACAGACAAAACTTTCCAATTGTAAGCACATGTGGTGACCCTAGGCACATCTGGATCATCCACTATAATATTTCTATCTTAAGATCTTGAACTTAGTTGGTTTTGTAAGTCTCTTGCCATTTAAAGTAAATATTCTCAGGTTTGAGAGCTTAGGAGACAGACATCTTTGGAGAGCCTTTATTCTGCCTACCACTATTAGAATAAGTGGAAGCCTGGAATTCAGGACCTTCAGTACCCAAACCAGGAAAGTCTTTGACAAAACCAGGATGAGTTCATTCCTTGATTAGAGTGGGGTAGTGGGTACAGAAAAGAGCATTATGCTGTGGGAGAGATCACATCATGCAATGGTGAAAGAGACTTTGGATCAGCCTTGTGAATAAATGAAGAGAAGGCAGATCCATCTTCCTGAGTGGCCTATTCTGTGATTTGTATAACCTGATTCAAACTTTCTCTTTTGATGCCAATGCAGAAGTACTCATTTTCAGATTTTTTGTGTGTGCGGTGAGTCTAGCCTCACTAATTTATTATTCGTCACTAACCATGGGTGATTCATTGTTGCTTATAAAATGCCACATTAACTACTGCTACCATTGTGTTATCAAGTTCTGATGGTAGCAAAAACAAATCACAATGTTAATTGTCTGAATCTGGCTGTGTGTATGTGATCAGCATGTGATCAGGGCCTTGCTGAGTCCTAAGGAGAATTGGTGAGGCACATTCACAGGAGTTCATGCTGTAGTAGTAGCTCTTACAGGGAAGCAATGTTCCATGTATATTTTATTGTGTATAGTATATATTAAGAATGAATTTGCTCTCATAAATATCTGGCTCTCTAATTCTAGTATCTCTTTGGATGAGGTATTCCCAAACCAAATGCCTTTTTCTATAAAAGGCTGCATAGAGATACACATAATATGAAATATTAATTACATGTCTAAAGTTTTTGTGAACATAATACAAAACCAGTATGTATCCCTTCTTTATGTTGACCACTGGAATTAAGGTTGAGTACAGGCTTTGGCCTCATGTGGTGGTAAATACTATTGTACTTTATGTTATGGCCCAGTTGCTTCTCAGTAAAGGAGAAAGCACAGTCCCCAGAATGATAATGGCATGGAATGATTCAAATCCCAAATGTACCCATTATTACTTGTGTGATTTAGGGACATTTCTTATTTTTCTGAGCTATATCTTGCTCATCTTTGAAGAAAGTATACCTCATCTTTGTTGTGAAGATTAAATAGCAAGATATATTAAGCATTATGTATCTAGTACAGAGTTGGCACAAGTAAGTGGCGGTTATTAGTGTCATTGGCTAAAGACGTTAGATGTCTCCAATATCAATTAAGAGTTTGTCAAAGTGCTACTCCTTACAGGACATTTATTCAACAATTCTGTCTTGTGTTGGTCAAGAGCTGAGAGCAGTACAGTTAAAAGTGAATAACGCCCATCCTACAGGAACTCCCAGGCTTCCTACAGAGGTGACATACACTTGAACTGGAAGACTTGCTAGTGATGTTTGGAGGAGCACAGTATACACACTCTTGGGGAGCAGCATGAATTGCACTAGAGCACAAAGATGCAATGCAGTTTGGTTTGAAAAGGGAGTTATTTGTAATTTGCTATGGGTGAAATGTGAGGATGTTAGGGGGGCTGGAGTTCAGCTCAGTTGGTAGAGTGCTGCTCTGCACTTTCTGAGGACTTGGGTTAGATCTCTGGCACTGCAAAAATAGAAGGATGTGGCAGTCCACTCCAGAAACAATCAGCCATTGAAAATCCTTTAAAGGCTGACTATGAGTCTAGTACCTAACAACAACAACAACAACAAGTATACCAGGAAGTGGTCAGATTTTCCAGCTGGAGAAGGAAAGACATTCTGTGTCATGGTAGACAATGTGGAACTTATCTGTGCATGATGGGTATTCACTGATGTTTGTAAGTAAGGAATGATTTGATCTAATATTTCAAAAATATCACTTTAGCTACTATATGGAAAATGGATTTAAAAGAAGCAAGGATGAAACTGGACATATCTCTATTGGTCATAGTATCTCTCTGAAAGATGAACCAATTAAGGTATCTTGTGAGAATTTAATGAAAGAACTATGGACAGAGCAAATGTGAGCAGGGCAAGGAACCCATAGAGGCTACTAAAGCAACTGAGAGCCAATCCCAAGTATGAAGGGTTTAGGAAAGGAAATAGTGGAAGAGGAGCCAGGGAGACACAGGACCCTGGTAGGAGCTAAGGCCTTTCTTAGGTCCCAAAGTAAACTCTGAGAAGAGAATTAATATGCTGGTGGTTTAATTCAGGAAGTGGTCCCAGGAGAAACTGGTAAGAAAGCAAGAGAAGCAGGAAAGGGAAAGAAATCACTCCTGAGAACCCCTATAGCAGCACATGATGGAAGGCTGTTGCTGTGCCATGAACTGGGAATGAAAAGGAATCAGAGGCCTGGTGCCACCCTTCTGCCACTTGTCAACCAAACTGCCTGGATTTCAGTTTGATTATCTATAAAATGTGCAAAGCATGTGCTTGCAGAGTCACTGTGGTAATGAAATAAGGAAGTATATGGGTTTTTTAAGGTGATATGCCAATGTGAGGTGCTCAGGTAGGAGGCAAATTGTAAAATTCTGGGGAATGAGTTCAGAACTGGGGCCCCCACAGAAGGACGGGTGTTAGGTCCTCTGGGCCCTAAGCCTGATGTCAGGCAGTTTTTGTACTAGTTCCTAGATATTAATGGCTCTCTTTTTAGAATTGTTGCTGTTAGGTGCCATTGAGTCTTGTCAGACTCACAGTGACCCATATAGGGTTTTCAATGGCTGATTGTTTTGGGATTGCCTCAGGAGTGGATTGTGGTGCTGGGAATCGAACTCAGGACCTCAGAGACTGAGAGTGATGCTCTACCAACTGAGCTAAATCCCAGCCCTGTTTTTAGGATAGGATAAGTATTAAAGATTCTACTGAATGAATTTTTAATTTTTTATAATGGTAAGGATAACTTGGAGAATTTTTTAAAAAATATTTTTATATTTTAAATTGGATGTAGCATCTGATGATGGCATAGAGGTACAAATTACCATGATTATTTTCTTTTTAAAAGGCAAATACGTGTTGAGTCAGTATGACTGTGGTTTCTGCTGGCCAACTACATTACTGTCGTCTATTGTTGTTTGAAATCTATAGCATATCAAGTCAGCTGCTATGATGCATGTCAGTAGTCACAGTGACTCAGGAAGCTGAAGCAGGAGGATTGCAAGTTCAAGGCTAGAGACAGCCTCTGCAACTTAGTGAGATCCCTTCCCAAGATAAAAAATAAGACAGGGGCTGGAGGTACAGCTCAATGGTAGAATACTTACCTAGTGTGTACAAGGGTCTGGGTTCAACCCCCTGTATTAAAAACAAATTCTCCAGCATATCAAAAAGAATAGAATCAGAGCTCTTAGAAATGGTGTTAAAATCTAATTATTGCATTTTGTGTTTTCCTCATTTTGTCTATAAATATCTATGCTATAGAGTAGCTCCTCATTTAATGATAGCACCTATAAGACTATAAGATGGGTTGGTAAAACTTTTTGATGTGAAATATTCACTATCTTTGAATGGTGAGGAAAAGCAGAGTAGCCCAGGAAGGTGTCTATTGTAACATATGATTACATAATGATCAACTCACAGGTTACTTCCTCCAATGGCAGCAGGAAACACTGGTAACCTTGGCAATACTGGTAGCCTTTCCCATCATCTTTTATTTGAAATAGCTGTTGCTAGGATATAGCCTAAAGCAAAAAGGAGGGAATAGAGAGGGAGCTAGAGAATGAAAGAAAGAGAATGGAAGGGGCTGAGAGAGTGAAAAGAGAAAGAGAAAAAATAAGAAGGAAGAGAGTGAGAACAAGAAAAGAAAACAAAGTGAAATTTTGAGGGTATTGAAGGGCAAATGTTTTGACATGAAAGAGATTGTTGAGTTACCATCATAGTGAGAGAGATTGGAATAAAAGTGGAATGTTAATTTCTGGCTTACTAAAAATCAATAATTCATAGTTCGTTTTGATTTTGAGTTTTCTCAAACAAGCTACTTATCTTTAGTGTGGTGTTTTTATGTTGCCTTGGAAGGGAAAAGTACATTACTCTCTTCCCTCCACTTTTAATCAACTCCCAACCCCCATCAGAGTTCATTCTTCTGATGCCTCATTTTTCCACTATTTCCTGAAAACAAAATATCTGCAGAGAGTAGCACTATATTAAAATGCAGTGAAAGCTCTTTTGTCATGAGGCATGGGAGAAGTTTCTTTGGTGTCTAGAGGAAGCCACAACTCTGTCATGCACACTTCTGCCCTCAGTCTCTTTTCCATGCGTGCATATGCTTGGGTATTGGATGAAGACAAACCGTTTAAACAGCTGACATCCTCTGAATTCAGGGGAAAGTTTATGATTACTCTGGGTGACTGTAGCATTTTGTGGCAAGACTAATAAATAAAGGGAAGTGGCAGCACTGCAGAATGGCTCCTCTCTTCAGGAGTGTGGAAAGGAATCGACAAGAGCACATCCCCTATTTCCAGAAAACATGAATGTTATCCAAGATAGATCCACAAAGCAATTGTGTGGCTTTGACATCTTGGGCATTTTACTACAGTTGAAGGAGTTTTGTGTGTTTTGTTCACCATGGTGTCTCAAGTACCTTGAAGAGCACCAGGAACATAGCGGGTGCTCAGTAGGTGCTGATGGATGGGTGAAACAACAACAAAAACACTTCACCTTTCTGGAAAACAGCTACCTCACTGTTCTCAATCTTGGTTTAGGAGGTACCTACCCCTACCCTCTATGGAAGAAGCATCCAGGACTCAGCTTATCAACAGATCACCTCCCCTCACCTTGGTGACTGCTCCAAGGATGATTTTATGACTGAGTCAAAGCTGGTAAGACAGAGTGAGAATTTTTCTTAGGATTCCCAGTGAGAAACTCACTTTCTTCCCATTGGATGTGAATTAGAGTGTTTGTTTCTTCTATGGCCACTTGTGAGCATGATGGCCTGAAGTAAGAGTTAATTCTATGGAAACAGTCAAGAAGTGAGAACTCTGACTTTATGCTCAAAAGATTGTTTCCAATGTCTTTCATAGGTACAAACTCTTAAGATATCATGGGGACCTTCATTACCTGAACTCTACACTACTGGAGCCATAAGTACACAGATTCTGAGATGCTTCTTTTTCAATACAGTGTCTCATATTCCTTGTATTTTTCTGCTTTACCAAGTTTCTGAAAAACAAACAAACAAACTAATATCCATCTATGTTTGCTTCCAATAGTGCTGGGGATTTGGCTGAGGGACAGAGTCTTCCTTGTGTTACATCATTATTCCCTACTCCATATCTGCTCCTGAATTCCTTGGGTTTTCTGACAAATTTTCTTTTTAAAAATCTTTTCCATTTACGTAAATCAAGAAACAGACACCAAGAAGCTATGTACCCTTCAATTTAGTGTAGTCATACAGATGTATCTGAGTTTTAAGTAGGGTCCAACCGGGATGCACTACCACAGGTAAAATGGAATATACTGTAGAGGTATCATTCATTGCTAATATTCAGTGCTTTGAATTTATATATGCTTCATGTAATTATTCTAAAATGTGTAACTTAAATTTTATAACAGGCACTTACGTAAGCACCTGTTACTACTAGTTATTAGAGGTTCAATAGATTAAATATTAAGTAATTTGGTGGAGATGAGGATTATATAGATCATAAACAAACAGGATTTCAGGGTATGATATGCACTACATAGAAGACAATGTAAGATGATATGACAAAGGGTATCTATCTAGTATGCCAAGTGCATCTTAGCTCTGGTGGCCAGTGAAGCCTCCCACAGGAAGTGACATGTGAACCAAGATTTAAATAATGAGGAGCAACCAGTCATGTAAAGATATAGGTGGAGGTTGTTCTAGACAGAAATCAAATATTGAAAACCCAAAGATAGAAATGAGCTTCATAATTTGGAGAAATATTTAAAAGATCAACACAGTTGAAACAAAGGAAGGACAAGGACATAGAAAGGACAAATTTTTGTCCAGGGCCTCAAAGACCATGAGGAAGAACTTGAAATACAGTACAAAACAGGAGAGATCACTACCTGATTTAAAAATGTCACTTTGGTGCTGGAAAATGAAATGTAGAGAGGCAAGAACGTAAGCAAAATGATGTGGTAAGAGGCTATTGGCCTACCATAGTTGAGAAGTTCTGGTTGCTAGAATTAGGGAGGAGCAGTGGCATTAGATTAACTTGATACAGGCAATGAGAAAAGGGAGAAGGAACAAAGCTATCAACTAGCTCTTGAACTTGCATATCACCCTGAACAAAGACATGTTGTTGTTGTTGTTGTTAGGTGCCCTCGAGTCGATAGCCGACTCATAGCGACCCTCATAGGGTTTTTCAATGGCTGTTTTGGGATTGCCTTGGGAGTGGATTGCCAGGCCCTTCTCCCATTTTTGCTGTGCAGGGAATTGAACTTGGGACCTCAGAGACTGTAGCGCAGCGCTCTACCAACTGAGCTAAATCCCAGCCTGAGCAAAGACATAGAAAGATAATATTTGAGGAAATGAAGAATTACATTTTGGTGTATAATATTTAAGAAGTTGAATGTGCTAAGTTGTGATGTAAGGGAAGGGTCAGAACTGGAGGTGTAAGTTTTAGGCTTTAATGGTCTGTAATTATGGGACTAGATGAAATCACATGGGGAAAATTTAGATGGAAAAGTACAGATGACCAAAAAATCCCCTCATTTAGAGGAATGCAAGTGAAGGAAGAAATGCTAACAAATAAGACTCTGATGGAGAAAAGCCATGAAATTAGGGGAAAGACAGCATAGTATCAAACAGTTAGAAAAGGGAACAGTAAACTGTGCTTAATGTTGTTGAGAGGTCAAGTCAGATGTGTACACAGTGGCAGCCATTGGATGTGACAGTGTTGGAGACTTTGGCAAGAGGAGTTCCAAAGGAGGGGTGGGCTAGAAAGTCAGCTGGATTGAGCTGGAGACTACACAGGTAACAATAAAGAGAGTGAGTAAAATTCTTTCAAGAAATTTTGCTGTGGAGGAACAAAAACAAAATGATGTATGTAGCATTTGGAGGGAGATTGAGATTCGAGAAGTTTCTCCTACCTCCAAAGGTAGGAGATATCTGGAGTAGTTCTGAACATGAAATGCAATGATTTACCATAAGCCTTCTAAGGCTTGTCCCAGATTTGAAGGGCATGACTGTACAGAGACAGATAGGGACTCTGAGAGCAACTTAGGCCCCTAAGGTCTGGGTCTCAGTGGTATTCCTGGTAGATATTTATATTTTGATCTGTAACTGCCTAACCCTTGCAGGTCTGGGTTACAGAGAAGTCAACTTTGAATGAAACTTTCCTTACCAAATTGCTAATGCCATATTAGTTTTGTTGTTGTTGTTTTTAGGTGCCATTGAGTAGAGTCCTACTCATAGCAACCCTCATAGGGTTTTCAGTGGCTGATTTTTTGGGGAGTGGTTTGGCAGTGGGTTGCTACTCCCTTCTCTCTCTCTCTCTTCTTTTGGGGTGCTGGGGATCAAACCAGGGTTCTCAGAGAGTGCAGCTCAGCACTCTATCAACTGAGCTAAACCCCACCTGTATTAGTTTTAGTGACCAATAAAAGCAGAAACACCTGCAGCCGTACCACACTGTGGCATCTGATCCTGTCAGATCTTGGAAGCTAAGCAGGGTCACATCTGGTTAGTTCTTGGATGGGAGACCACCTGGGAACACCAGATGCTGTAGGCTTGGGAGAATTCAGTAACCCACTCCCAAGGAAACAATCAGCCACTGAAAACCCTATAAATAGCAGAGAAGCACTAATAATACTGTTTGGCCTGTTGTGCATAGGGTCGCTATGAGTCTGACACTGACTCAATAGCACCTAACAACAACAACAGAAGCAGAAAGTTTCCCTGCATGATTATAAGTTAAAAAAAATAAAAATAAATAAATAAATAAATAAATAAATTTATCTTAATTTTTGTAGAAAATGAAACAGAAAACACCATGGATGGTAAAAACAATCATTGCTGAAGCAATTCCTCCATTTTATCCTTCCATTTCCATTATTTTGTATTTTATAAAATAGTTTACCTTTCTCTTTCTTTACAGTTCTAGCATCTTCAAGTCCTTTTAGGAATTCAGGAAACTGGTCTGGGACTAGTTCCTAATCTTATACTTGTAACAGGATACAGACTAAGTTTTAATAGTTTTGAAGGTTCAAAAAAAGCTTTTATATAAAAATTTACCAGCAGTTTCTGTCTTTTAGTGTAGAAATGAGAATTAACTTTGTGGCAGACTATCATCTGTTATAGGAAGAGCCACTTAGCATGCCTTTTGTTTCTGCAAACATCTACAAAATTTTGTGTAACTAGGGAAGACCTGAATGCAGATGCTCCACAATGAGATGGTTAAAAATTCTGTAGAGTAGTAAACCAAGAGCATTTTTTAATGAACTCACTCCTATGGATGATTTTCCTTAGATAAAGATTTTTTGCCTGCAGCCATAGCACTGTGGTGTCTGATCCTGTCAGATATCGGAAGCTAAGCAGTATTGGGCCTGGTTAGTACTTGGATGGGAAACTGCCTGGGAACACCAGATGCCCTAGGCTTGGGAGAAGGACCTGACATCCCCCTCCCCAAAAACAATCAGCCACAGAAAACCCTATGAATAGCAGAGAAGGCAGAGAAGCACTGACAGTAGTGTTTCGCCTGTTGAACATAGGGTGGCTATGAATCAGACACCAACTTGAAGGCACCTAACGACAGCAACAAAGGTTTCTTAGTGGTTTTTAAAACCCAAGTTTAGACTTCCTACTGCCTATACTTTATTACAGGGCTGGGGTTTAGCTCAGTTGGTAGAATGCTGCTCTGCACTCTCTGAGGCCCTGGATTTGATCCCCAGCACTACAAAAACAGGAGGAGGACCTGGCAGCCTACTCCAGATACAATCTGAAATGATCAGCCAATGAAAACTCTATGAATAGCAGAGAAACACTGATACAGTTAGGGATATGGCACTGTGTCAGAGAGTGTTTCATTCTGTTGTACATAGAGTCACTATGAGTCACCCCGACTTGATGGCACCTAACAACAACACCATACATTATTACAGTTTCTCATGCAACTGCATGTGTTGTCCCTTCAGCCATTGTGTGGAAGAACAGGAGGTCTAGAAGGACATGTGACCTGTCTCTCTGTCACTTCCCTCAGAGGAAACACTGTGGAAAATATAGATTGTCACATAAAACCTGGACCATATTATTTGAGCCTCAGCTGTATTTTACCCAAGATTAAATGTTCCAGACAAGAAATATGTTATTGGATTATTGAGACTATTTTTTTTTTCTTTTGGGAAATATGGAGTTCGATTTTATCCCTAGAATTAGAAAAAGATTTTTGCCCTAACTGAATAGATGTTCAGTTTTTTCAGCTTTCCTGGGAAAAAGCTAATCTAAGACTGGAATGAAAATTCAGAAAGGAAATTTCAGAATTGGGTGATGGACTAGTTTCCACTATTTCTAAAGAGTGAGCTGGTTATAAGCTTGAAAGATGAAAATACCTGAGAGGTAGTCATCTGGATCAAGTCACATGGAGATTAACCAGGAGTTAGTTAATGGGAGAATTTTAGAATGTAACAAGGTCTTTGGGTATTTCTCTAAACAAAATGGCAGAGTGCTTTCAGCAGTAGTAACAGAATCTAACTTACATTTTAAAAGGATAGTTGGCTGAGGAGTGGAAGATGGACTAGGGAACAAGAAAGAAGCTGGGAGAACAGTTGGATAGCTTTTAACCAGGAGTTGGTTAATCTCCATGTGAGGTTAATCAGAGGGATCCTAAAGTCAGGTCTGGGTGTAGCTGTAAGATTAGCCACTTCTGCAGCAAGAATATGGCCTCCCCATTACAGCCAGGCCTTTCCTCAAGTCTTGTTAAAAATTACAGCTTGATCTCAGCTTTGCTATAGGGAAAAGAATGATAAGATGTAGTAAAAGGAAGTCAATATATTTTCTTTATTTAAAAGTGCACATTGAGTGCCTACTATGTTCTAACTATGCTCCTAATGCACTGAAAATGAGCAAAATTGGCAGTCTTTTATCACTACCTTGTATGTTATTTATTTGCTTGATTATACTTTAGTTAGTTTTATTTAACATCCTTTTTATTATATTGCATGTTCCATGAGCTAAGTACAGTGAAAAAAAAATGAGGGAAAGGGGCGAGAGAATGTTCTGGTGTGTGTATGGCCTTTGAAAAGGTGATTAAGCAGAGTTGTGGGGGAAATGAGGCAGCAAGCTATGCAGATATCTGAGGGAGAACATCCCAGGCAGAGAGAGCAGTAATTGTTAAGACCCTAAAGTAGGGATAATGCCACTGTGTATAGTAGTTTGTGCTGTCATAACAAAATACCATACCCTGTATAATTTATAAATAATAGAAATTTATTTCCCACACTTTTTGAGGCCTGAAGTCCAAGATCAAGACTCTGTCAGCTTTAGGTGGAGTTGTAAATTGGATCAACCACTTTGGAAATCAATATGGAGGTACCTTAGAAAACTAAAAACACATCTACCATATGGTCCAGCTATAACACTATTGGGAATATACCCAAAGGGGGATGAGGCATCATACCACAGAGACACCTGCCTCTCCATGTTCAATGCAGCACTTTTCACAATAACAAGGATATGGAATCAACCAAAGTGCGCGTGAACAAAAGAATACATAAATTATGGTACATATACACAATGGAATACTACTCAGCAATAAAAACAAACAAAAAAGAAATGATGTCATTTGCAGCAAAATGGATGGAATTGGAGAAAATTATCCTAAGTGAACGAACACAAGCCCAAAAGAGAATTACCACCTGTTCTCACTTGTATGTGGGAGCTGAATCAACTTTAAAAGAGGGGGAAAAAACATCTATATATACTTTGGAGCATAACAAAAAGCTCATGTAAACTTAGTGGAGAAGGGAAAATTTAAGGAACGGAAAGAGGGAGGGAGGGATCTAGCAAAAGGAAGCAATGATGGGAGAAGACAGGAGGGGGAGGAGGGACAAGGAAGAATGAGGAATGAGAGAGAGGTAGACTTCAAAGTAAACAGCCCAACTTTAATAGTTCAGGAAATAATTACAATAATACCAACAATACCAAAGGATGGCAATAATGCAAATGGCCTAGATTATTCATGTAATACTAGATAACATAGATCAATATAGAAAGATAGACCACTATAGAAAAAAGTTTGGACTTAAATCATAATTGGGATGCAACGGTATAGAAAAATAGTCCCACAAAAAGACATGCAAGTAGAAGAGAGGTCATTGGTAGTGGGTGGCTAGAGAGGGGGGAGGAGGGGCACAAGAGGGTAAGGG
Source organism: Pedetes capensis (assembly GCA_007922755.1). Classification (NCBI taxonomy): domain Eukaryota; kingdom Metazoa; phylum Chordata; class Mammalia; order Rodentia; family Pedetidae; genus Pedetes; species Pedetes capensis. The sequence goes on from VMDO01005203.1 coordinate 57,915, forward strand.
GAAACTTACCTGTGCAATGTACAATGAAACACATATATGGAAATGTTGCAATGAAATGCATGTCAGAATGAAACACACCAAGTTGTACACTAAAAATTTCCAATAAAAAAGAAAAGACTGATAGCTTCAGTGTCTGGTGAAGATCTGGTCTCTATTTCTGAGGTGGTGCCTTGTTGCTGCATCCTCTACAGGAGACAAATATGGTGTCCAAAGAGGGAGGGACAGCCCTTTTAGAATGTCATCAGTCCCACTTATGAGGGCTCTTTACCCATGAGTAATCATCTCTGAAAGGCCCTACCTCTTAATACTCTCACATTGGGGTCTAATTTTCAATGTACGAATTTTGGAGGGACACATACATTCAAACCACAGCACTGTGCTCAAGGAACAATGAAGAGTCCCAAAGAATGAAAACATAGTCAATGAAATGGAGGTTAGGAAGACAGAAGATCAGCAAAGTAAGGAGAATTTTAGAATGTAACAAGGACTTTGGGTATTTCTCTAAACAAAATGGCAGAGTGCTTTCAGCAGTAGTGACAAAATCTAACTTACATTTTAAAAGGATAGTTGGCTGAGGAGTAGAAGATGGACTAGGGAACAAGAAAGAACCTGGCAGAACAGTTGGATAGCTTTTGCAACACTCCAGATAAGAGGTGGCTTAAGGTTAATCTCTTCCATTCTCAGTCTGCATTCATTCCATCACTCCCAGTCCTCACACCATGGTTTATTCATTTATGTTAGCACTCTTCACGTCTGTCTTTATCTGCAGATACTAACATCTTTACACCTAATAGATGCTCAGTACAATTTTGTCAAAGTAAATATAAATTTAGCTGTGAGAAAAGGGAGTGTGATCTCTAGATAGTTATTAAAACTTTGAATACATAATCTTCATCAGAAAAATTCAGTCCCTAACACAGGCATGTCCTTTGCTGTAGAGATCTGTAGAGAGCCAACCAGAAAAAGAAAGGCTTTACGGTCACAAGTGTACATCTTCCAGGAAGCAACTGCCTCTTAAGATGTTCTTTTCTGCTTAAAATCCTCTCCCTAAAGTATGGAATAGATATTCATTGGCCAGGCTGAGGAGTGTGTGTGTTTGCTTGTCTGTGTGAGAGATACATCTTGAAGTTTCCATATTGCTTGGATTTGTGCAGGAGGCATGAGGAACAGATATAGAAATAGCAAGTGCAATAGAAGAATTACTTCACTTTGGATAATTGAGACAGAGAGTATGCACATCAAGGACTCAATTTTGAGAAACTACCATAGACAGGCAGTAAGCTCTCTGCAGAATGCCTTTCAGATCTGCTACTTGGTGGCAGAATAGTAACTACTATATTTACTGAGCATTTATATCATGGGCCAGTACTCAGTATTTATGATTTTTAAAATATTTCTAGAAAAATGTTAGCATTTTGAGAAGAAACTGAGGTTCAAGGATCTTAAGAGGCTTTCCCAAAACTTGACAATCATTTACTGTGGGAGGCAAGAATTGATACCACATCAGTCTGATTCCTCATTGTCTACTTCTCGTAGCATGTTGCCCCAGCCTTCAACAGCAAGGTCAGAGACAGGATCTGAAATAAAGATCATAAGATGGAAGGAGATTACGTACAAGGACCTTGAGAGAACACTGCTCCAACCACCTCTCTTTAAAGATTTGAGAATTCTTAAATAGCATATGGGTAGTGAGCACATGAACAATATTGTAGTTGTACCTCATATACTAGTTGTAATTGACATTTATACTTAAGTCAACAGCCAATAAACTGTCTAGTTAACTCCACAATGTGTGGTATTTTATGCCTTCTTTGCTGTCCTCTGTAGATTCCTACTTAAAAGAAACCCTGGAGAGAAAAGAAGTGTCTATACTGATAGCTCTATTATTATCCTAGCTTCTTATTCGGATCAGCTAAGTAGACTTCCATTTATTCATTCTAGATGCCCCCTCAGTGCTTGATTAAAGCTGAGAGGAGCAGTGACATGCACCAGGGTGTTTCTCAAAGTATGATCTTTGGACCACTCAACATCAGCACTACATAAGGAATTAGCTAAAAATATCTCTTTTGGATTCCTCTCCAGACCTATTAGACTATGCATAGATGGACACACCAATCTGAACATTCAATAACCTCTCCAGAGAGTTATTATCAAGGGCATACTCCTAAATATTTAACACTTGGCTCTTGAGGTGGGGGGAGCCTTGACTTATAGCACTTACAGATTTCTCCTCCTCGACTACAGATAAATGGGCTGGGATTTAGCTCAGTTGGTAGAGTGCCACTCTGCAGTCTCTGAGGTCCTGAGTTCGATTCCCAACCCTGCAAAAATGGGAGAAGGACATGGCAACCCACTCCCAAGACAATCCTGAAAACAATCTGCCATTGGAAACCCTATAAGGGTCACTATGAGTCAGACTCGACTTGATGGCACCTAACAACAACAACAGCAACTACAGATAAAGCACTAGGGTTTAGCTCAGTTGGTAGGATGCCACTCCACACTCTCTGAGGACCCAGGTTTGATCCTCAGCACCACAAAAATGGGAGAAGGATGTGGTAATCCGCTCTGAAAGCAATCCCGAAACAATCAGCCATTGAAAACTCTGAGGGTCACCATGAGTTGCACCCACTAGATGACACCTAACAACAATTACAGATAGAGAAATTAACAGAATAATAATAATAATAAAAATAATAATAAACTCTATTGATAATAAAGGGGAGTTTGGTGACTATTTTTGTGGTGTTGTTGGCTTTTTATAATTAAGGTCTATTTTCACTGCTCTGTACTTCAGGCTTGCAGCTGATGTTTATATTTAGCAAGCTTTGCTTTCACCTTGCATCTTTTCTCCCTTTTAAGCAAACAGATAAATCTTGTATCTGATAGTTGCTACCAGTCACACCTCTCTCCCTTCCCTTTTGCCCTTCTCCCTCTGGCCAACCCATGCCTATTTAAGCGTAGTTATCCCTTCCTCCTACAGCACTAGGTGAATGTCCCATGTTATATTTGTAGCTTCATTTTAAACAAAAGCAAAAAAGCTGGGATTTTCAGAGCTGCTTCTCCACCCTCCCATCCTGAAATGGCATTTTATAAAATGAGCTAAAATGTGGCATGGAGTGTAAGAGACTGATCCCACCCAGGGGGCTGCTGCCTGAGCCTGGAAGCTCATTAGCTCTCATGGAGAAGGGACTGAAAATGATCCACCCCCATAGCAGAGGCAAACTTCTTCCTTCTTCACCCTGAGGCTGACCTCAGAGCCCAGGTGCAGGCCTTTCAACCACCTCATCACTCTGTCACCCGAGACTGCATCTGTCATATTCTTCTTTATAAACCTTGTAATGTCAACTCTTCTCAGCACCTGGGGCCTCATCCCTGAGAAATGATCTCAGAATGATGACCCTGAAGTTCTTTTTATCTGTTATAGGATTATCCTTATACATCAGCGTCTTTTTCTTTTCCCAGGAGGAAGTGAATTTGGTGGCTGGAGAGTCCAGGGGCATAAGGGTCTGAACTGAATGTCCTGGCTCATCCTGCTGTGGAACCTCAGCCAAAGATCTTAATAGTTCAGGCTTCAACTTTCTAGCCATGGAAGACAAATAGTAATGTAATAAAAACACATGCACACTTATTTCATGGGTATTTGTAAAGGTACAGCTCAGCTGATAGAGGACTGCTCTGTACTCTCTGAGGACCTGGGCTTGATCCTCAGCACTGCAAACATAGAAGGATGTGGCAATCCACTCCCATAACAATCCTGAAAACAATCAGCCATTGAAAACCTTATGAAGGTTGCTATGAATCAGACATAACTGGACAGCACCTAAGAACAACAAAACAGGAATATCAGTTTTGTTAGTACTGAACTAATCCTTCAGTTAACCCGAAAACAATGTTGGAATTGTTTGGTGTGCCATATAAAGGTTTAAGATTTTCAGAGCTTCAATCTTGCACCTGATCTTTTCATCATTAGTAGGAGGTGGTACTCTATGGAGCTGTCCAACACAATTGAGGATACTCTGTTTCTAAACACTGCTAGAGTAGCAGGTTATAAAATCTACCCTTATACATTATTCTGTTGTTGTTGTTAGGTGCCACTTAGTGGGTATCCGACTCATAGCGACTCTACATACAACATGTGAAACACTATTATCAGTGCTTCTCTGCTGTTCATAGGGTTTTCAATGGCAGATTGATTTTTAGGAGTGGGTTGCTGGGTCCATCTTCCAAGCCTACAGCCCCTGGTATTCCCAGGAAGTGTCCCATCCAAGTACTAACCAGGCCCGACCTTGCTTAGCTTCTGAGATCTGACGGGATCAGATACCGCAGGGCTACAGCTGCAGGCATACATTATTCTAGCAGTAAGGAAATGGTTATCTCTCAATCAAATACTTTAGTCAATCTTTTTACATCTACATTTTCTAGGTCTGCCCTCACAATACATGAAGGTCAGTTGCTCACATTTTCCAATACAAATGTCTATCTTATAGGACAGAGACCATTGTCTTGTTCCCATCCCCTGAGCATAGACTAAGTACTAGGTGCCAAGTAAATACCCAGGTGAGTAAAATAGGACTCTACCCACAGGAATAACCATGTAGGTACCCTAATTGTTCAAATACAGAGTAGAAAATTGTAAGACAGGGAAAGGTAGATGCCAAGAATAGAAATAGTTAATTCTAGCAGCAGGAATTGGATACAAATGGGCAGTGTGAAAATCTACTTTTTAAACTTTTTACTAGGCACACCTTAATCATTAAGACATTTCTCCATTAAAATCCTTTCAGATTGTCTCCATGTACTTATTTGTTGAGGAGCTTTAATTTGGATACGGTGCCAGAGAAAGACCTTACTCCAGAGTCCTCAAATTCTCTTGGGTCTCAGTGTATTTTTCAGGTCTTCTTGGCCAAAAGGAATATCAGATAATTCTGCTTATTAAGTAATTAGATCCAAATAACTTAAAAGTACTTTTGTCCTAAGAACTTAATGGCTATTTAAAAAAGTAGTACACATAGATTAAAAAAAATTTTTTTAATTTAATCTTTAAGTAGCCACAATTACTTACCAATTGGATATGTGGTCCTGTTAGACATTGGTACAGCTTTGCAATCCTGGAATTCAGATTGAACATTATCACCCTCATGCCCTATTCTACATTGATTTTCACATCAAACTTACTTTTCATCACTTAGGTTTGCATAGCTATGATATCACTGAAAGGATAAAATGTCCCTAACTGATAGTATGAGTTTGCTATCGTGCCACAGAGAACCACACCGCATAGTTAAGGATCTGAAGACTTAATCACTGTCATATAAAAAGGCAAATGAAAGAATATTCATGTTAGCAATGGGAAAGGCTCTACATATGTGGGCGCACAGGATGTGTGGAATATCTCAGTCTCTTCCTCTCACTTTTGGTATAAACTTAAAACTATTCAAGAAATAGTCTTTTTTTTTTTTTAAAGAATATTCAGTCATGTAGTAATCACCTTGCATAATGCTAACTTGACTACTTTTCAGACTGCCCAAGTGTGACTTTGTGGAACTGTTTTTCTGCATCACTCCAAGAAACATCAGAACAGCTCTCCTGGCATACTCATTCATTCAGTTCCTTAGAGTTCAAGTTACTCTACTACAGTGTGAGATAATCCCAATACATGTATAATAATTAAATTAGGGGTTCATATCTCCACTTAAATCCAGGATGTCATGGCTTAACCTAAAATAGTCTCTATTGCTGTCTCTTCCTCTCTCTCTCTCTCCTTCACTCTCTCTTTCTCTCTCCCTCTCTCTCACATCTCTTTCTCTTGTTTCATCTCTCTCTCTTCTTTTAGTTGTTTATTAAATCATTTATTCTACCAACTTTATTAAGTATTTACTATCTGTTAGGTACTGAGCAAAACACTAAGATACTGCACTGAGCAGGGCAGACTTGATATCTATCACTGGACACTTGGAGTTCATTGAGCAATATATTTATTTATTCATTCAAGCAATAGATATTCATGCAGCACCCACTGAGTGCCAGGAATAACTGAGTGCAGTGGGTTCACATTTTGGTGAGTGCAAAATCAAAATAAACACAGCCAAGATCTTAAAGAGTGGAGAAAGATTATTATCTTTATAAGTAAGGAGAAGCATGGTCATATAGGGGAGGCACTCGGGGGTGGGTATAATTTCTGAGCATGCTCAGTCTAAGGTATACACTACTGGGCATGCTCAGTTAAGGTTATAGTTCAGGAATAAAAGGTAGCAGACAGGCACAACCCCTGAATGTGGCAGGTCTGTGTTGCGAAGGAATGGTGAGCAGAAATGTTTCAGGTTCCTGTGTTTTGCATAATACATCCCTGCTGGATATTCATTTGGCTGCTGCTTGATGATTTTCACCTACTCAGTCTGTATTTCATCTTCCTTCAACTGAAAAACAGCTAGAATCCAAGACCCTCTGGTGACTCTGGCAGAGGACAGACCCCGGTTAGTGCCACTACCAAGTGGACTACTTTCAGCCAGCCAGAAATGAGAGGATGAGGGAGAAAAGCCTCAGAACAAATGGCATCTTGGGTCAACTAAGCCACAGAAAGAGGCAGATAAGATTTAAAGAGAGACCCTCAGAAGAAGCCTTCAGCTGTCCTATCTCTGTGGCTGCTAACCCAGGCTCTGTGGTAGGCTCTGGGGTCAGAGCACTGAGTCATTGGTAAATTATTCTTGATAGGTTCCAGGAATAGGTTCTTGATTTTTCATTTAAACTTTACTCTTTTCATCTCCCAAATCTGATGTTTTTTATTACTCTTCCTGGGATTTGGTAGAGACCTTATTTTTCAAGTTCCTGTTTTCATTCAGTGGAATTACATTTCTCCTAATTTCATGCCATTATTCAGATCAAATACAGGATGATAGATGCTACTTTTTAGCTCAGCATCTATCAATTTACCACTCTAATAAGTTACTATTGTTTGTTTGACAACTATTGACCCAGCTATAATACCTACACTTACACATTGTGTCAATATGTTAAGAGGAACCGTATTCTTTAAAGAAAAAAGGGGTAATAATCATAACACAGAGTTGGGGAGTGTCTTTTCATAATAATCAAAATATATTTTAGATCAGATCTAATTATAACCATATATTCTTGCAATGGGGCTGGGATGTAGCTCAGTTGGTAGAGCGCTGCACTGCAGTCTCTGAGGTCTTGAGTTCAATTCCCAGCACTGTAAAAATGGAAGAAGGGCCTGGCAATCCACTCCCAAGGCAATCCTGAAACAGTTGCCATCGAAAATCCTATGAGGGTTGCTATGAGTCGGATACCGACTTGATGACACCTAACAACAACAACAACAACTCTTGCCATATACACATTGGCTCATTGGTTCATTTATTGATTGTATATTTACTGAACTATGCTTCAGAGCCTACAGCCACACCTCCCTAGTACCTGATCCTGTTAGAGCTCAGAAGTGAAGCAGGTTTGGGCCTGGTTAGTTCTTGGATGGGAGACCACCTGGGAACAACAGGTGCTTTAGGCTTGGGAGAAGGACCTGGCAATCCACTCCTAAAAAAAAATATCAGCCATTGAAAACCCTATGAGCAGTACAGAAGTACTGACATAGTGCCAGGCATGGCACAGTGTCAGGGAGTGTTTCATTGGTTGTACATAGGGTTATCATGAGTTGGATCTACTCAATGGCCTTTAACAACAACAACTACATGCTTCATACACACAAGTAAATAAGACAAATTCTGTCCATCAAGGGCTCAAAGTCTAGTCAGGGAGACAGAAAAGGAACCACACAGTAAGTATACAGTACATGGCCACCTGGAAATATATTTTAGAAACTACTATAATTAGTTAAGTACTAGGCATGCAATGTTATACATTACATGACAAGAGATGTTTTTGATGACACAGAAAGATATTAATGACATATGAGGTTAAAAATATAAAACAGTATGTACAGTATTATAACAATAGTAAGAAAAAACTAATAGAAATGCAGGTACCACAATATGACTACTAATTATGCCTAAGTGGTAGACTTACAAATTATCTTCAGTTTTCTTCATTTTGGAAATTTTTGTCTTTTAGATCAGTGCTGTCCAATAGGAATATAATACAAGACATTATTTATAAGTTAAAATTTTCTAGTAGTTGTGTTTGTTTTGCCACACGTTCCTTAACATAATGTTCTGCCTTGGTATATGGTCTGGAATCAATGGTCCCAAGTGACCATGGACTGAAACCATGAGCCAAAATAACCTTTTTCTCCTTTAATTTGACTTTCTAAGGTATTTTTGTCACAGCAATGGAAAGCTGACTAACACAAATGCATAGGGCATGGACATGTGTATATGTTTAATCATGTCTTGCTCAGGCTTGAAACCCTACAGTGACTTACTATTGAGTCCAATTTCTTGGTGTACAGAAAGAAGAGAGAAAGAGTAGAGGTGTCAGAGCCCCATTATACTTTTCAAAAGCATCCCCTGCTTAGTGACCTACTTCCTTCCACTAGGCCCCATCTGCTGATAGCCCATTCAGCTATGAACTCATCAATGGACTAATCCATTGATGAAGTTGGTGTCCTTATGATTTAACCATCTCTTAATAGTACCATCAGCTGCAGACCAGGTCTTGAACATATGAGTCTTTGGAGACATTTCATATCTAAGTCATAGCAACTTTTTAAAAAAATATTGACAGTTCTGAACAAGACAAAGCTGGAGACAAAGAAACCAATGACCAATGTTAAAGGTCACAGAAAGTACAACATTTGTAAGGTATTTTGGAGGTAGGAAACCATGGCTCAGTAGTTCATTTGGGAGGTGTCAGTGAGGGAAAAAAAAGAAACTCATAAGGTTAATTCATAGGTCTTAAGAAACAGCAGTAAAATGTGAGTTGACTCAAATGCTTAGAAGGGTAGTTGTGTCATTCACTAAATAGAAGAGCACCAAGAAATCACAAATTTCCATGAAAAGGTAATGAATTTGGATTTATGACTAGTGAGGTTCACATGTCCCTCAAATATCCAAGTGGAGATGTTCAGGAAAAAAGATGATAAAAAGTCAGAGGTCTGGTCTCTACTCTCATTCTCTGATACATCACTGATGGCGCCTTTCTATCTTTGCTCTTTTTCCTCTACAAATTCTCCTCTATTCTCTCATTCACTTTTCAATTTGCATTTATATACTAATGATAATAGTAGATAAAATTTATTGGGTACTTACAGTGTGCATTGTTCTATTTAAGTGCTTTGTATGAATCTTTATATTTAGTCCTTATAACAACCCTGTGAAAGTTTTATAGATGATAAAACTGATGTTCAGAGCACTAAGTAATTTGGCCAGATTCCCACCTCTAAAACACATGGAGCTAGAATTCAAACTCAAGTGAACTGGCTTTCCCTGGTGAATCTCAACTCTATGTCTCACACATAAAATAATTCTATATTAAGATATTTCTCTTGGTCTCCAGATTTGTGTGTCCAAGGACTTATTTGGCATTGGTATCTTTGGAGGTGACCATTCTAAGCAAAGACCCTTCCTGACCTGGTAACTGTATACCTATCTGGCCCTAACATATTCTTCTCTCACGTTCTATGCTTGAGCTCTACTGAAGTGCCTGCAGTTAAGCACAGTTACATGCATAATAATCTCATGGAACCTCACATACCACTTGTCTTTGAGATCAAAGGATACATTCCCATTGCCATTGGGATTACCAGCTGTTGTTCATATATAGCTGAGAATGTCTGAAGGAATTGCCTCCACCCCAGAAGTAGCCTGCCTCCCATGAATGATCAGTGTAAAGGTATAGGCCCTGAGCCCTTGCCTCAAGGTGGGACAACACTGAGGTCATTCAGACTCCATCCTCTGTTGGACTTGCATTGGTGTTCAACTTCCTCCTCTGTCTAATTCTGTTCTGTACTCTCTGACAAGAGTTTTTTTTTCCAAAGGAGAAAAATTCATATCCATAAATCTATATTCAAATCCTTTTCATCAATCTGGACCCAAGTCTCTCTATCTCATAGTCATGTTTCCTGAGAAGCCTGACCTAAAGTAGTTGGAATCAGAGTAGCCCTAGGAAGCAGCTCTAACATGAGGATTTGGAGCTATGTTACTCTTTGGCTGTCTGGCAAAGAGAACTCCATTACTGGTACAAGGTGAAAGTTGGATGGTCCACAGGGTGCTGTAGCATGATAAAAATTAAATCTCCCATCATTAATAAGCCAGGATGGAATCCTGACAGGGAATGTACTGACAGGGGCACTATCTCAGGCATTTGAGAGGCTCTAGGAAAGTAGGTATTATAAAGACCACAGGTTCAGATGGCTTTTACTGTGTTAAATTAAGGCATAGAAAAAAGACAATGAAGGACTGGGATTCATCAATCTCAAATTGAGGGCAATTTGGGAAAGCCAGAGGGCCTGAAAATAGAAAAGCTGAGGGCCAAACCTAGAACATGATTTTAAGTATAGTAGAGTTCCAGAGAAAATGGATATCTCAACCCTGGCAAATCTGATTAACCAAGATCTGGGCCTTAATTAGAAAAGCATGAGACTCTGATACCTAGAGTACACCTGAAAATCTTGAACCCTCAATTCCATCTGAACTCACATAGCAATAGTAAGTGTCCTATTCCTTCTTGCTAAAAGCTACCAATTCCCATTTATTTATAATATTGCAGCATGATGTACACTCCATTTCTATTTACCCTTTCCCCCTTCCTGCTTCCAACTTCTCTCCCGGCCACCAGACCAATAACTAGGGTCATGTCACAGTATAACTGTTAGGAAAATATTTGGACTGTCTACTAGGGGAGCAAAGGGACTCTATACCCCAAAGCTTCAGGGCCTGGGCAACATGTACCAAAAGAAGCCAGAAGAGAACATAGGATGGTAAGGGTTAAAACATAAATTTGGAAAAAGGGGGATTTATTGATAGGACAACTTTCTCCATTGGTGCAGGATTTAATATCCTGTAAGTGGAAACATTATAAAATCTTGCTAGAATAGCTCTTAGAAGCTTGGAAAAAATGATGGATCACATTAACTAAAACTTCCAGAATTTCCATGGCATGTATTGAAAGAAGGGATCAAAAGGTCAGGGAAGGGATCACAGTAGAGTAGATGGACTGTGTAAAGCAAAAACCTGTCTGCTAACCATGTTTCACTAAGGGTGCACAGGGAGCCCCATTTACCAGAGTGGTAAGGAATGCACTGATGAGAAGTGGGGCAGCAGAAATGAGAGCTGAGTAGTGGGTGTCCTCAGTACACCAGGGATAACAGTGGAAAACACTATTTTGTAAGTGGAACTCAGGCTGGGGATGAGCCTTAGAGTAGAGCACTTACCTACTTTGAGCAAGGCCTTGGCTTCAATTTCCAGCACACACACACACACACACACACACACACACACACACGCACGCACGCACGCACGCACACACACACACACACACACAATGAATGAATGAATGAATCAAAAAGTAGAACTGAGAACCCTGATAAAAATGAAGAGGATGCCCAAATAATAGAGGCCCAGTGGTGGCAATTAAAACCCTTACCTGGCATTGTGGGGTCAAAATAGACTTCAGACTTTAAATTTTGCTATTTCTCAAAAATTTTTAAAATGATGCATAAGCATACTTTTCTGTGTAATCTCAGCTCATTATGACTCGTGGTGGATGCTGGACAGGTGGCTTTGTAGCACTTACTGAAGTGCAGGTATGTGGTTCATAGGGTCACATGTTACACCATGATACCAGTTTTGTAGGTTATTTGTTTTTGTGTATTTTTGCTTTATTTTCAGTTATATGTAAGAAAAATGTCATGTCTTTTGAGTGATAAAGATATAACCATTGATGAGAATGGTAAATTTGAAATAATCAAATTTTACAATATTACAGAAGAAGGAGTTAATGTATTAGATGGGAAGAGTGCAAATTATTCTGTCATTTATTCAATGTCACTTATGATTGTTTTAGGATTTCTACATGATAAAGTGAAGAGAGAATTTTTTGTTTGATTTTATTGTAGTTTTAAAAACTGCTTTGGGAGAAGGATGTGGCAACCCACTCCCAAGGCAATCCCGAAACAATCTGCCATTGAAAACCCTATGAGGGTCTCTATGAGTCGGACACGACTCGACGGCACCTAACAACAACAACAACAAAAACTGTTTAAAATTTTAAAGTACCTTAAAATTTTTTCTTAATTTCTCATAATTGTTACACAAATAAGTGTTACACTAATAACTTTCAAAAGTTGTCTTAGTTCACATAACAACATAAGTAAACCATAGAAACAAATATCTTAAATAAAAAAGGTTTTGTGTTTTGAGGTCTTGGGTGACCCCATGATACTGATAATGTCAATTGACTTGATGATACCAGTTAAGGGTTAACTATTGGATATGAGATTGTCACAATTATCATAATAGTGGCCAATCTGGTCTGTGGAGATGATTAATGGGACACAATGGTTCTATAGGTAGTCTATAAGGAAATGTTTGTTGAATGCATTCAAGTCTCTAAAAGGTGAGTAATCTGGACATTAAGGATAGTTACATCAAGGTCAAAATCTCTTGTCCAGTTTCAGCAAACTGAGTCACTTTTCAGTCTCAGATTTCACTGCTTGGTGGATAAGTCAGTTCTCCAAGAAAAAAAGACTTGCACTCTCAGATTAAGCATATGTTAAGTATAGGTACCTCAGTCCTTCCTCAAGGCATGTATGACTCCTTGGGTAGTAATGTCTTAGGAAAATGAGAATATCCAGTAATTTTGAGCAGTGTTGTATAACATTGAGAATGATATCCAGGGAGCTGAAACATGACTGTGCCTTCAATTATAGTGGGAGCATACAGGGGGCAATTAGTAAATGGAGGTCTGGCCCAGTTTCATTTCAGTGAGCTCACAGGTTCATGGACTCATTGGTAAACAGTTTTCTGGCCTTCAAATATAAAATTGGAATAAACATATATGGTACTTGGCAGACTGCTTTATTCATTCTTTGGCCTTTTGCCCAGCACCTCTCTCTTCCAATTGAATGAGACTATTATCCTGTCTGGAAGAAACTTGATGGATTCACTGGGGGTTTCACATCCTCTATTCCAATTGCCCGTCCAAATTCTAGTACAGAGAGGGCAATCTTTGAAGACTTCAATGGTCTCCTACAAAGTCAATCATGTAATAGCCATAATTACAATGGCTATGCTGTGGTATCTTTGATAGAGCTGATTAACACACTCTTAGACCCATCATAGGTAGAGATTAATTTGGAAAATGAGATTTTTTCCATCTTTTTGAGGAAGAAGAATCAGTAGAGTATGTACATGTGAAATGGAGAGCAGTATATTATGTTCTTACCCTTAGCTATGTTAATTTTCCTGCCCTCTGTCATAATAGTCCAAAGGAACCTAGATTTTTTTCTGCAGAACACTATCTCAATTCACCGTTATCAATGATATCATGTTGATTAAACTGGATAACGAAGTAATGGCAAGTACTTTGGATGCCTTGGTGAGACACATCCACTCCAAAGGATGGGTGGTAAATCTCATGAAAACTCAGGATCTGATAAATCTATTTTTAAGAGTGTAGTTACCTGGGACATGCCAGAAAATTAAAAAAAAAAAAAAAAAAAAAAAGGAGAGATTAATGCATCTCATATTTTCTACCCTGAAGAGAAAGCAAGACACTTTTAAGGCTGCTTTGGTTCCTGGGGACAGTATAATTTATACATGGAAATAATGTTTCAACTACTTCATGAAGTGACAGAAAAGACTACCACCTTTGACTGAGGCTCAGATCAAGAAAGATCTCTGCAACATCTCAGGCACATGTGCTCTTGAAGAACTCATGGTAGATATCTATAACAGGAAGAAATGTCGGAAGTTTTTGATAAATCCCAACAGGCAAGTTACAATGTGGAGTTCTGTGAATCTATAGCAAGGCCATGTCATCTGCAGTAGAGAGCTAGAGACGAGTATATTATTGGTAAAATAGCTCTTGCTATGCTTTTGGTGCCTGTAGCCATAGCACTGTGGTGTCAATCCCATCAGATCTTGGAAGCTACGCAGGGTCGGGCCTGGTTAGCACTTATATGAGAGACCACCTAAGAACACCAGGTGCTGTAGGCATGGGAGAAGGACCTGGCAACCCATTACCCGCCCCCCCAAAACAAACAAACAAACAAACAACAACAACAACAAAACCAGCCACTGAAAAACCTATGAATGGCAGAGAAGCACTGACAATAGTGTTTTGCCTGTTGTATGTAGGGTCGGTATGAGTTGGACACCAACTCGACAGCACCTAACAACACTAACAATGCTTCTGGTACTCGCTGGAGGAAATACATAGAATATCAATTGACCATGCAGTGAGAATTGCTCATCATAAACCATTTAACCCATCAAGTTATAAGTTTGAGCTGAACTAACAGCATGTTACTATAAAATGGAAGTGGTATATTTTGAATTGAGAATGAGCTGAGCTGGAAGATGAAGTATATTGTAGTTGGCACAGATCTCCATGTCACCCAGCACTGTTACCTTGAAACCTGTCCTTACCTTGTACTTATGGCTATGTAGGAGTTCCTTTTGACCAGTGGCAGAGGAGAAAATGAACAAGCCTTGTGCTCAGATGGGTTGGCTCTATTCGTGGATGTAGGCTGAGAAAGCACTGTTGCTACTGTATAGCCCCAAATACCGCCAATGAGTAGTATCAGATAGTCACAGGTGTTTCTCCTTCTTTTGGGCAAAAAGAGGCAGGACCAGAGGGAAGAATCAATAGGAAGTTATAGGAAGTGACTTACAAAAGGGAGGGTGTTTAAATATCTTTGCACCTCATGGTAATGGCCGCTAGAGAATGTTTGTCAAGGATGAAGAATTAAATAGCCAAGAAGACAAAGTGTCGCAGCCAGCTGATGTTATATCCGGCTTTTGTTATTGGTCACCACACTGTTGGCATAGTGGATATATTATAGTAAGTCAGTGCAAATGGATTGACTGAATGGCATTAGTCTTCACTAACTAAGGCCACTCCAGCTACTGTTCTCCAACTCTATCTACCTGCTGATTCTCCAACACAGAGATCATTGCTGTTTCTAATATAACTCTATCCCTCAAGACACCAATCAACCACTTCATAGATCTGAGCTCCAGAGTTCCCATTACTCTCTCAATTTCTCTCATTACCTAATCCTATTTCCCTTATTATTTTATAGGTGTTTTCTTAGAAGCACTTTCTAATAAACTATCTGAATGCAAATATCTACCTCAAACTACTTTTCAGATGTTCTTTTCCTAAGATAAGTGCTCTCCTTATTTCCAGGTTTTTGAATGTGCCAGTAACCCTGCTTAGGGCCTACGGTTTACCTCAGTTGGTAGAGTGATGCTCTGCACTCTCTGAGGCCCTAGGTTCCATACCCAGCACCACAAAAATGGGAGAAGGATGTGGCAATCCACTCCTGAAGCAATCCTGAAAGAATCCTGAAAGCCTTATGAATAGCAGAGAAGCATTGACATAGTGCTGGGCCTGGCATAGTGCTGGGGAGTGTTTTGTTTTGATGTACATAGGGTCTTCATGAGTCAGACCTGGCTCAATGGCACCTAACAACAATAACAATAACTCTGCTTGGAGTGTCCTTGCCCATCCTCTTAAACTTTACAAGCCAACAACTCTCAGTCCTGCCTTGTAATTATGATTATGATTATTATGTGTTTTTGTGGTATTTGGGGGTTTAACCCAGGGCCTTGCACATACTTTTCAGTGCTCCTAGCCCATTTTTAATTTTTTTAAAATTCTGAGTCAGAGTCTTGCTAAGTTATGCAGACTTCCTCTGGCCTCGAACTAATGGGCCTCCTGTCTTTGCCTCCTGAGTCTCTGGGATTGCAGGCATGCACCGCTACATTTGGCCTAGAATTTTTTGTGTTGCTTTAAAAAACTAACAATGTTGAAGATCTATTCCACAATAATGGAATCAAGAATCAGAATATCTGTAGTGAAATGAAGTAGAGTCAGAAACTAACTAAATTGTATAAGACTAAAATCTGTCTTATCATTAAATCAATATTTTTCTAAAAACAGTTTTGCTGAATACTTTAGGAAGTCATTGTT
Organism: Pedetes capensis; assembly: GCA_007922755.1. Lineage (NCBI taxonomy): Eukaryota > Metazoa > Chordata > Mammalia > Rodentia > Pedetidae > Pedetes > Pedetes capensis. The sequence continues at coordinate 74,028 of VMDO01005203.1, forward strand.
AGAACTCCTCAAATTAAAAATGATCTAATTAAATCTTCCAGGAATAGTTCATGACCAAAAAGGAAAGAAAAAGATTGGCCATGGTGTGATATATTTAGGATTTATATGTTTAACCATTTACTTGTCTGTGCAGAAGTCTTCCTGACTAGAGTTGGTTTTAAGATAATTTTTAATTTATCTGTTAGTCTTTCTGCTATTTCTACTATATATGCCTTTTTGTTAGAAACTAATAAATGTTTTGGGTCAGTCCTTAGAATGTACTGCTACGTTTTCCTCTTGTTTTAGTGGAAGAGTTATGAGAATGCTTAATTTCTTATTGCTACTGTTTTTGTTGTTGTTAGGTGCGATTGAGTGGGTGTCCAACTCATAACAACCCTAGGTACAACAGGCAAAACACTATTGTCAGTGCTTCTCTGCTATTCATAGGGTTTTCAATGGCTGATTGTTTTTCTAGGAGTGGGTTCCTGGGTCCTTCTCCCAAGCCTGCAGTACCTAGTTTCCCAGGTGGTCTCCCATCTAAGTACTAACCAGGCCCAACCCTCCTTAGTCTCTGAGACCTGAAGGGATATGGGATGGGATGGTGGTATGGCTGTGGGTATTTAATTTCTTAGGGAGTACTAAAGTTGTGCACATGTTGGTAATTTGAAAATGAAAAGAATTATTTAAAAAAATCAGAAACTCTGGGAATGGGGCCCCCAGACCTGTGTTTTTCAAAGATTTCCCTGATGTTTCCAATACATAATGATGGTTAAAATCTACCAACTTTACCAATGCTTGCTCATCATTTGGGTGCCAGCTAATGATCATTTCTTCTGAGAAGTTATCTCCAATGCAGCCCCTTAAGGTTTAGACAGTAGCAACCTTCTGGGCTTTCCTCTGTTTGGGGTCTTGTTACACTCTGCTATAATTACCTATATACTCCTCATTTTTGCCCACTTGACTCTGAACTTCTTGAGAGAGTGATTGTACCCTAATCAGTGTGGGTAGCAGCAATGAATAGTCCATTACGTGTCCACACTTTTTTCTCTATTTGTATTTTTAATAAATTAGATATAGATTTGGGAATCACTAGAATGTAGATGGTAATGAACCTGAAAATGAAGATGAGATTACCATGGGAAGGTCTGCGATTGTCAATCGTTTTTACATATGAGCATTCTTTTTAGTATTAAAGTTTTAATTACAACATAAAATACAACCATATATTTGAACAAAGTATGTATGTGTGAAATGTACTACAAGTTTTCTTTTTTTTTGATAGTTCTTGGTATGTATGTATGAAATGTATGATTTCAAGGTCTTCTTTTACTATACAGAGGTATTCCTAGGAATCTCTGTAAAAGAAAAATAGAAACTAATATAGAAACTTTGGAACCCAAATACATGACAGTAGATAGAAAAAGAAGGAACTACAAAGACAGAGGGAAAAATGGGTCAGAGATAAGAAAATATCCCTAATGCAGACCCAAGAGAGGCAGGAATGTCAAGCAGCTAATGCTTTACCATGGGCTTCTCATTTTAACTTTCTTCCTTTCCTCATCTCAGTCACATTGAAGGCTGGAAGGGTGGGTGGCCAATAGTCTATGTTACAACCTTTCTTTTTTAATTTTTAAAATCAGCCTCTCAGTATTAGGGCAATCAGATTCCCTTTATTTCTCTCTTGTGAATTTAAGCTGAGAAATGTGAGAATGGGATGCTTACCAGTGGAAGCAAAGCTGAGACTACACAGCAAACCAGGAGGTTGAGTCTAGACAGGGCAGGAGAGGTTATGAGTAATTTATATGTAGGTCCAACAAAAGCAAGTGGCAATTATTTGTTAGATCAAAAAATAAGCAAGTGGCTGGGAGAGAATATTGAGGAAGATGGTCAAGCAGAGGCCCAATAGGAGGGATTTTTTTTTCTTTGCTTTTGTTTTTGCTGTACTGAGGAATTGAACCTGGAGCCTCACACATGCTTTTTGCATCTGTTTACCACTGAGCCATACCCCCAGCCCATTTTTTACTTTGTATTTTGAGACAAGTTCTCCCTAAATTATGCAAGCTGCTTCTGCTCTCTAACCTGCAATCCTCTTGCCTCCAACAATGGAATTGCTGGCATTAAAGGCATGTGCCACTGCGCCAAGCTAGAGAGACTTTTTAAAGTCCGTGAACAAGTCAGCAGGAATGAAGGGAGTCTTCCTAAACCTGCCTTCTCTCCAGTTCTGGTTACAGTCCCAGTCAGTGTCCTGCCTATTACAGAAAAATTCCCTTTTCTCCAGATAATCAGAATGAGACTTTTTTTCTTGTGATCAAATGAACCTAACTAAAACAAGCTAGGATAATAATTCAAGTTTTCTTGCTCTCAATCCAGTGTTCTCTTCATGGTATCCACCGGCCTTTGCACCTGCTTGGCCTTCTTTCTCTACCTCTTGACCAGTTTCTCTTATACAATCTACATTGGAGATGTTATTGTTAGGTGCTGTCGAGCTGAGTCTGATTCATAGCGATCCTATGTACAGCAGAAAGAAACACTGCACGATTCTGTGCTAGGCACATGATCTTATTTATGTTTAAGCCCATTGTTGCAGACACTATGTCAATCTATCTTTCTTTCATTGACCTGCCACTCTCCCAAACATGATGTCCATTGGAGATAGGAAGAGGTAAATGTTCCCCAATGTCTAATTCATAAAATCTGTATTATTAATTATGCCTTCTATTATTAAAGTAATTCTCTCAAACACAAACAGACGTTGGTAACACTGTCAATTTTCAAAAATTTATTTTTGCTCAGGTTGACTCTAGTATTGAATAAACATGTTACCAATAATTTATATGTGTATGGCTGAGTTTTCTTTCCAAATGCATGTCTAGGTCTAAGCAAGTAGAAGTAGGCTATAAGAGTTAGTGTTAGATCTAACAAGTGGTTAATAACTTATTTCCCTTTGGGAGCTTATACTGGGACAATTTAGCAGCACTGTATGTCTCAGGATTCAAACAGAGAAGTAGAGCCAGTAGGACATGACATTAACAGATTTTATGCAATTTTAAAAAATTGGCTCATGTGATTGCAGGAGATGGCTAGGCAAGTCTGAAGTCCAAAAGGCAGAACATCAGGAAGGCCAGGCTCAGAACTTCCAGGTATGAGCTTGTGTTAGCTTTCTATCACTATGACAAAATACCTGAGATAATCAACTTAAAAAGAAGAGAGTTTATTTTGGCTTGCATTCTCAGAGGCTCCAGGCCATGATCAGTTGGCCTTGCTGCTTTGGACCTATGGTGAGACCGTATATCAAGGAGGGGAGGCTAAAGTTGCTCATCTCATGGTGGCTAGGAAGCAAAGAGAGAGAGAGGTGGGCTGGGGTCCCAATATCTCTTTCAATGGCACACCGTCAGTGACCTAACTTCTTCCTACCAGGTCCCACCTCTTAAAGGTTCCACCACCTGCAAACAGCACAACACACTGGTGGTGATCAAGCTATTAACACATAGACCTTTGAGAGGCACTTTTTATCATAGTAGGGTTGGTGCTACTGCCCATAGGCAGAATATCATCATCCCCAGGTCTGCTCTTAAGACCTTTCAACTGATTGGGTCAGGCCTACCCCGATTATCTAGCATAATCTCCCCTGTATTTACAGTCAATTTATTATGTGCTGTAATCACATCTGCAAGATTCCTTCACAGCAGGACCTAGATTAGTGTTTAATTGGATAATTGGGGACTATTGCCTAGACTAGCTGACACATCAGAAGATCCACAAAGCACCGTGGAAGAGTCTTGTTTTATAAATCAAAAATGCCTTTATTTCTATGAAAAGCAGTAGTAATTTTACTTTCCTAGGCTTCAATTTCCTCTGGAAAAAGAAAGCAATTTGAATTTGACAGATTTAAAAAATTTGATCAATATTTACAGATTTGTACATGTGCCAATAAAACACTACACTAGCCACCCTTATTCAGTCCACCAGTAAATACTGTCAGTTTTGCCTTCAAAATATATTGACGGATTTTGTGACCCCTTACTTTTTTTCATAGGGGCTGGAGTTTAGCTCAGTTGGTAGAGTGCTGCTCTGTATTCTTTGAGGGCCTGGAATCGATCCTTGGCACCACAAAAATGGGAGGATGTGGTGCCTCTCCTGAAGCAATCCTGAAACAATCAGCCATTGAAAACCCTATGAATAGCAGAGAAACACTAACAATAGTGCCCTGGCACGGCAGAATTGGGGAGCATTTTGTTCTATTGTACGTAGGGCCACTATGAGTCAGACCTGACTCCACAATACCTAACAGCAACTACTTTTTTCATATGGCAGGTAGAGGGAATGTACCAGCTTTTTATTTGTTTGTTTATTGTTGTTTTGAGACATGGTCTTGCTATGTAGCCCTAGGTAGTTTAGAATTTGCCATGTAGTCCAGGCCAGCCTTGAAATTGCAGGTGTCTTTCTGCCTCAGCCTCCGTAGTGCCGGGATTACAGGTATGTGCCACCGTTTTTGTTTTTTTTTTTTCTTTTTCTTCTTTCTTTCTTTCTTTCTTTCTTTCTTTCTTTCTTTCTTTCTTTCTTTCTTTCTTTTTTTTATTATTACTACTCTGCTCCAAGTCACTATCTTCTCTTTCTTGGATTATTTTAATAGGCTTGACCTCCCTATGTCTTCTTTAGTCCCTGGGACAATTTAATCTCCTTATTACAGCTAATGTAGTCTTTCTAAAACTCAACACAGATCATATTCTTCTCCGATTAAGACTTCCAAAAGATTCCTTTACCACTTAAAGTCCACATACTCTTTTTTTTTATTGGAAATTTTTAATGTACACCTTAATGTGATTCATTCTGACATGCTTTTCATTGTGACATTTCCATATATGCATTTTGTTGTACATTATTCATATAGGTTCCCCCTTACCCTTTTGTATGCTCCCTCCCCCTGTCCCACCCCCCCATCAAAGACTTCTCTACCATTTACTTGTCTTTTTATGGTAATATTTTTCTATATATCCTTGGGTTCCAGTTCTGTTTAAGATAGAAACTTTTCCTGCAGTGAACTTTCTCTTTACCTTGTCAGAACTATTACATGCATTTTCTAGACTATCTATAATAACACCATTCTTAACTTTTTTTTTCACTTTTATTATGATCCTACCTTTGTATAAGATTTTTTCCTTCTTATAATTTTGATTCAGCTCCCACATATGAGTGAGAACATGTGGTATTTCTCTTTCTGAGCTTGTGTTCGTTCACTTAAAATAATTTTCTCCAATTCCATCCATTTTGCTGTGAATGGCCTTATTTCATTTTTTGATTGCTTAGTAGTTTTCCATTGTGTATATGTACCATAGTTTTTTTATCCATTCTTCTGTTGAAGGGCACTTTGGTGGATTCCATATCCTTGCTATTGTGAAAAGTGCTGCATTGAACATGGAGATGCAGGTGTCTCTGGGGTGTGATGACACATCTCCCTTTGGGTAAATTCCCAATAGTGTTATAGCTGGGTCATATGGTAGATCTATTTTCAGTTTTTTAAGATACCTCCATATTGATTTCCACAGTGGTTGGACCAATTTATAGCTGCACCAACAATGTAAGAGTGTTCCCTTTTCCCTGCAACCTCTCCAGCATTTGTTATTTGTTTTATTGATCTTGGCCATTCTTACTGGTGTAAGGCGAAATCTCAGAGTTGTTTTAATTTGCGTTTCCCTAATGTCTAGCGATATTGAGCATTTTTTCATGTGTTTCATGGCTTTATAGACCTCTTCATTTGAGAACTATCTATCAGTTCCTTTGCCCATTTGTGTACCGGGTTATTTGTTTTTTTGGTTTTTTTTTTCCTTGAGTTCTTTATAAATTCTGGTAATTAGACCTTTGTCTGAAGTATAGGATATGAAGATTTTTTCCCAGTCAGTGGGGGTTTCCTTGACTCTGTTAATTGTTTCTTTTGCTGTACAGAAGCTTTTACATTTCATGTAGTCCCATTTATCTATTCTTGTTGCAATTTCTCGAGCAATTAGAGTCCTATTAAGGAAATATTTTCTTATGCCTATATGATGGAGTGTATTGCCTACCTTGTATTCTATAAGTTTTAAAGGACAATACATTTTAATAAAAGGAACAATCGATCAGGAACCAATAATGCTCCTAAATATTTACACCCCAAACACTGGGGCACCTAGCTTTATAAGATAAACTTTATGGAATATAAAGAACTTTATTGGACCAGAATCAATAATAATGGGAGGCTTCAATACCCCACTTTTGTCAAGAGACAGGTCATCAAAACAAAAAATAAACAGAGAAACTTCAAATCTAATCTCCACCCTAAATCAGTTGGATATCACAGATATATACAGAATATTTCATCCACACGATGAGGAATACACATTTTTCTTAGCTCGACATGGAGCATTTTCTAAGATAGATCATATGCTAGTCCATAAGAACTCCCTCAATAAATACAAAAAAGTAGAAATTATCCTGTGTTCCTTATCACATCATAATGGGATGAAATGGGAACTCAAGGGCAAGAATAATTCCAGAACTTTACAAACTCATGGAGACAGAATAATACACTGCTGAATGACCAATGTGTTGTTGATGAAATCAAAATGGAATTTAAAAAATTCCTGCAATCAAATGATGATGAAAACACATCCTACCAAAACATATGGGATACAGCAAAGGCAGTTTTAATAGGGAAGTTTATAGCATTAAGTACCTTCATCAGTAAAGTAAAGAAGAGCCAAATAAATGACCTAATGACACTTCTTAAGACACTAGAAATCCAACAACAAATCAATCCTAAAAGGAGCATCCAAAAAGAAATTACAAAAATAAAGGGAGAAATATCTCAGTTAGAATCCAAAGAAATAATTAAAAAAATTAATAGAGTAAGAGCTGGTTCTTTGAAAAGATTAATAAAATGGACACTCCTCTGATCAACCTCATCAAAAATAAAAAGGGAATAATAAACATAGTATGGATTATGAAAGAAAACAGGTCCATAACCATCGACTTCAATGAAATACAGAGAATCGTCAGGGATTACTATGGGAGATTGTATTCCCAAAAATATGAAAATGCAGAAGAAATGGACAAATTTACTAATATGTATGACCTACCAACCCCAGAAGATATAACTGACCTAAACAAGCCCATCACATACACAGAAAAAGAAAAGGTAATAAAAAGTCTCCCAACAAAGAAGAGCCCAGGTCCTGGTGTATTCACAGCAGAATTTTACCAAACTTTTAAAGAAGATATAATACCTGTCTTCCTCAAATTATTCCAAAAAATAGAAAAGGAGGGAACACTCCCAAATTCCTTCTACGAAGCTATCATCACCCTGGTACCTAAACGAAGAAAAGATTCATCTAAGATAGAGAATTATAGACCCATCTCCCTTATGAATCTAGATGCAAAAATATTTAATAAAATTCTGACAAACAGAATCCAGCAGCATATGAAAAATATTATTCACTATGACCAAGTGGATTTATACCACAGATGCAAGGCTGGTTCAATATATGGAAATCAATTAATGTAATCCAACATATCAAGAAACTGACAAACAAAAGCCACATGATCATCTCCATTGATGCTGAAAAGGCCTTTGACAAAGTACAACACCTTTTCATGATAAAAATGCTGGAGAAGATAGGTATAACAAGCAAATACCTTAATATAATAAAAGCCATTTATGACAAACCTACAGCCAACATTATATTAAATGGAGAAAAACTGAAACCATTTCCTCTTAGATCTGGAACAAGACAAGGATGTCCTCTCCTACTCTATTTAACATAGTAATTGAAGTCCTTGCCAGGGCACTCAGACAAGAGAGAAATCAAAGGGATACAGATTGGCAGTGAAGAGGTCAAATTATCTTTATTTGCAGATGATATGATCCTATACCTGAAAGATCCCAAAACCTCAACCACAAAACTTCTAGGAGTAATTAACTCCATCAGCAAAGTGGCAGGTTATAGAATCAACACACAAAAATCAATAGCTTTTCTTTATACCAACTGCAAACAGGAAGAGAAGGAAATTTCAGAAAAAATACATTTCACGATATCCCACCAGAAAATTAAATACCTTGGAATCAATCTAACCAAAGACCCTTCAGATCTCTACAAGGAAAATTTCAAAACATTAAAGAAAGAAATAGCAGAGGACACTGAAAAATGGAAAGACCTTCCTTACTCCTGGATTTGTTGTTGTTGTTAGGTGCCGTCGAGTCGGTATCCGACTCATAGCGATCCTCATAGGGTTTTCAATGGCTGACTGTTTCGGGATTGCCTTGGGAGTGGATTGCCAGGTCCTTCTCCCATTTTTGCGGTGCTGGGAATTGAACTCGGACCTAGAGACTGCAGCGCAGTGCTCTACCCACTGAGCTAAATCCCAGCCCTAATCCTGGATTAGGGGGAATTAATATAGTAAAAATGGCTGTCCTACCAAAAGCAATCTATAGATTTAGTATAATACCCATTAAAATTCCACTGACTGACTTTACAGAAATAGAAAAAAATGATATAAAAAATTCATAATGAACCACAAAAGACCACATATAGCCAAAACACTCTTAAACTGCAAAACTAATGTAGGTGGAATCACAATCCCTGACTTCAAGCTATACTATAGGGCAGTGGTAGCAAAAAAAAACCAGCTTGGTGCTGGCGCAAAAATAGGGCTGAAGACATCTGGAACAGAATAGAAGACCCAGAAACATCTCAACACACCTACAGCAACCTTATTTTTGACAAAGGAGCAAAGCAAGTAAACTGGAAAAAGGACAACCTTTTCAATAAATGGTGCTGGGAAACATGGTCATCTGCATGCAGAAAAATGAAAACTGACCCGCATCTCTCAATATGTATGAGAGTTAACTCAAAATGGATAAGATATCTTAACACATACTTTTTTTTTTTTTTCCGTGTGTGTGGTACTGGGGATTGAACCAGGGCCTTGCTCTTGCATGCTCTGCAAGTGCTGGACCACTGAACTGCATTCCCAGCCCATTTTTTGTTACTTTTTGAGACAGGGTCTCACTAAGTTATGCAGACTGTCTCTGGTCTCGAATTTGTGATCCTCCTGCCTCATCCTCCTGAGCCACTGGGATTAAAGGCGTGCACCACCGCGCCCAGCCACATATTTCTTTTTAATGAATGTGATCCTACATGATTGGAACCAAGTACTTCACTCTTGTCATGGGATTCTCTCACCCTCCTTTACACTCTTCTAATACCACAGGCTTCCTTAACGTTTGCTTCATCACCCAAACATTAATTCCTCTTCAGGGCCTTTGCACAGGCTAGTCTCTTTGTACGGTGTAAGAAGTCTGCTTTGTTTCCTTACTTTTTTCAGGTCTCAGCTCAGTTTTCACCTTTCCACAGAGGTTGTTTTTGGTTATCCCTTAATAAATAACAACTTTTTGCTATTTATTATCATCATACCATTTGTCCTTTCCCTGCTCTATTCTCCTTTACCACTATCACTTCTTTATATACTAAATATCTACTTATTATTTATGCCTCTTAATGGACAAGAGAGCCTTGGTCTGATTTGTTTACTGTAATGCTTAGAACATACCTGGGATGTGGATGACATTTAAAAAGATCTGTTTAACGGAAAAAAGGTAAAACATGTCTACTTATTGTGAGTCAGAAAAAATCCCTCCTGTCTGAGTATTGTACAGAGCTTTTGTGCAGAGAAAAATTCTTCTCCATATCAAACGTGGCAGGGGATTCTCTCTGCCTTTTCCTCTTTTGAATGGAATTGTGCTGTCATTTCTCCCATGGCCGTTCACTGAATGGGTGTTTCTATGGTTACCATGTTATTTCTATTCAGAATCCTGTTGAGGAGAAACCTGAATTTGGTATCTCAGGAAGTCAAGATTCCCTTGACATGCTATAAAGATATTGATGGATTTCCACAAATCAGCTTCCTGCTTCACTCAGCAAATTAGTTGGAGGGGTGGATTGGAAGACATATTTAGGGTTTGACTTCAGGGTTCTGAAAAATGGCACTGTAGGAAATAAATAAACTGAGTTACCAGTATGTTTGCTCAGCAGTCATGATCCCAGGGAAACCAATCCAGTTATTCATTCCTTCCCAGAAAGAGGATCTTGGCATTCTAATTGTCATTATTCCTTCATCTTTGTACCCAATCAAGCTGTAGATTCTTTAATGCTGCTTATACTTTATGTTCTATTCTGAGAATAGGAATAACATTACACATGAGTATACCTCTACAAATGAATTTTGAGTTTATCCCAGAAAACAAATGAACTATGCCTAATGTTTGACATTCAGTGAGTTCATGGGGATCTGGCTGTGCTAGTAAGCACAAAGGAGCTAAGCATGTAATTTAGACATGTGTCCTACTTCTTAAGCTCAATTTCTACATGCATAACTATCAGAGAGTGCCATTGAGGAGCAGAAAATTTTATTTCCATATTTTCATTTTACTCTTTTTGTGTTCCCTCTTTTGTCCTGGTTGTTTTTCTTCCCACTTGTCTCCAATCTGGCTCCTATTGCTCATAATCCACCCAGGGTGAACCATGTCCAATCCTGTTCTTCTTGAATTATAAGATAGAAACATTTCTGTAACTATACATATATCATCATATAATGTTTAAAATAAAGAATATTGCCGAATGGAATCATTTGCATAGGTATGACCCAAATAGAACAACTCTTTCATGTTCAATCAGAGCTTGATAAGGAACTCAAAGGCAGTGTAAACATGATCAGTATAGTTTAGTTTTTGCTTAAATCTGTCCAAAACATGGCAAGAGAAATTAAATTTTAAGGCATACCGCAACATGTACTTTCCCTGTGCCTTTTTGAAGTTTTGTTTTTTAGCTTTCTCTCCATAGGATAACTCTACTTGTTCAAATGGTTTTTTAAAAACTTTACAACTAACCAAGCTTCCCAGAATACACTTGATCCTTGAAATAACTAACCTCTCATTCATTTATTCATTCAACAAAAATTTACTAAGCATATACTATATACCATGTACTCTGACAGAAATGAGCACTGGTCTCTGGTCTTAAGAAAATCAACATATAATGTCTGTACTCTGGAGCAAGATAGAAAGAGGTGATAGAATCATATCATCAGGCAAGATGTGATATATTTTGTGAATCAAATAAATGCATCCTGTCATAAAAGAGTCTCCAAACTTCCTGGGTAACTGAATCTCTCATTCCCTTGGCAAATGACCTCATTGGTTTTTCATCATTAAAGTTTTTCCTACTCTACCCTTCCAAGTGGAAAAGAATATAAGGCACCTTGTCAACCTTGTATAAAATTCACCTTTTTGCAAAAGTATGTTATGACTAAATTGCTCTGTTCATCTGACAGAGATCATTAGCTTCCTGATCAAGATCTAAGCCTTTTTTTTGTCTGTACTAAGTACCTGCTATTTTACAAATAATAAATAAAAAATGGTAGCGACTGCCTGAATCTTTGTGAGCTACTCACTGGTTTCTAAAACACAGCTTTCGTTTCTTCTCCTAGGGATTATGGCATATTCTTCCAGAGTAATTGAAAAAGTGAGTTTGGCATTTTCTATCCAACATTTTAAAAAGGCTGAATAAAAGTAGATAGAATCAATGATTAGGTGAACTGATTTCCTGGTGCTATAGAGATTGAATGTAAAGAAATATGGCAACTTACATGAACCAATGAAGGATACAGCTGTTTGGATTCTTATTTAATCAAATATGAATGGAATCAAATATGAAAAGGAAATTTTGCTTAATAAAATGAACTGAGTCATACACAGTTGTCTCTGAGGCATATCCTTTCCAGAAGGTGACTAATGAACTACATTTCCAGTTTCTCTCAGCCAAAAGGGCCTCAGATGCTCAAGTCCTCTTTAGAGTATCACTTAATTTTCTTCCCCTAAAGATGAAAGAGAATGTTCACAGAAGTACAAGGTTCACAGCAAAGAGTCACTTGGGGTTTGGGAGCAACTGGACCAAGGTCCCACAGGGTAGGGAAAACAAGGTTAAACATGAATCCAGTGATCATTTCCTATAACTTCACATTGGCTTCAATGTTAAGGTTGTTTCATTTTGGAATCTTGACTCTTGCTTATATTACTTCTATACAAGTCTAGCCATGGCTATTCAAATGCTAATGCTATAGTTTGGATCTCCAATGTCCCTCAAAGTTCCACGTATTGAAGGCTTAGTTGCTAGCCTGTAATGATCTTGCGAGGTGGTAGAACCTCTAAGAGGTGGGACCTAAAGGAAAGATGTTAGGTCATTGGGAGTGTGCACTTGAAGAGGACATTGTTGTTAGGTGCTGTCGAGTCGGTATCCGACTCATAGCGACCCTCATAGGGTTTTCAATGGTTGACTGTTTCGGGATTGGCTTGGAAGTGGATTGCCAGGTCCTTCTCCCATTTTTGCGGTGCTGGGAATTGAACTTGGGACCTCAGAGACTGCAGCGCAGCACTCTACCAACTGAGCTAAATCCCAGCCTGAAGAGGACATTAGGACCAGGGTACTCCTCTTCCTCTCTCTCTTTGCTTCCCAGCCACAATGAGGTGATCAGGTTCTTCTGCCACACATACTGTGTTGCCACAGGCCTAAAAGCAATGGGGCCAAATAAACATGGGCTGAAACCTCCAGAAATATGAGCCAAAATAAACCATTTTTCTTTATAAGCTGATTTTCTCAATATTTATTATAGTAACAGCTGACTAACATAGCTAACATAGTTAAAAAGCCAAATATTTGGATTTATAGATATACATTTCAAATTATTAGAAAAAAATTTAGACAAGTACTCATTTGCTTCTAAATTGCTATTTGGCATCAAGTAATCAAGCATTTACTTTTCTCCCTGAATTCTTCATATTATTCAGTCAGCCTCATTCCAGGTAAACATTGTTTACACTGAAACTCCTTTATGTTTTTTCAATTGCTGGACAGTTGACTGTATTTATGATCTAAACTTTGTACAGGCTTATATCTGTACACTAGCCTTAATTTGAAGCAAACAGGTAACACATAGAGAGACTTTTTAAGATCTTATTTTCTGAATTAGATCATCAGATTGCATTTAAATTTAATGTAATTCCAAGTTGATTTAGAAAGTTACAAAACTATAATCTCATATATACTTCTAATTTGTTGATAGCAATTCATATAAGGTCAATGGAACTTAGACATAAGACCTACAATAATAATGATATAGAACTTGGTACATATAGTTTAAGAAGGTATTTAGACTGTCACCTGTTCCAAGTTTGCTGAATAAGATTTGAAGGTGGCTTGGAAGAGTACATTTGAAACCTGCATGTTCCTGAAGGTTCATTTTCCACTAAAATGCCACAGCTATGTGGAACCCCTAGGTTATGGTAGAAAGAGCAAATACCTGGAGGATCAGCTCTCCTTAAATTTAGGTGTGCTCCAAGCATGTGATGATTAATGCTTTAAAGTGTTTTTGTATCATGGTGCTAGATTACTATGGGCTGGTATATTTCAGGTCATATAGGTTGTTTTGGGGCTGCTTTAATGTTTTCCTTCTGCAGTTTATGAACACTTGAAGATTAACATTGGAATAGTGCATTTGTGTCTAGATAAAAAGCCTGACAGCCTCTTAGTCTGAGAAGCACCACCAGGTAACAGGGAGAAAAATTCAGTTAGTAGCTTCCATTTCAATAGAAACAGCCCATTCAATAGATGAAATGGGGAAGGGTTTTATGATAATACTTACATTTAGAAAAATCAGTTCCAAACAGCAGTTTTCTTTGTTCAGTTACACAACTGTATAGTCTATGTTAATGACAGTTTCACTGAATTCATTTTTTTTTAATTTGATCCCCCACACATCTGTCAGTTTGCTGCACTGTGGGGGCTTATGTGTTGTGACAAGGGTAAAAGGTATGCCACTGGTATCTCAGATACCAGCAGGGTCATCCATGGTGGACAGGTTTCAGCTGAGCTTCCAGACTAAGACAGACTAGGGAGTGGGACCTGGTGAACCACTCCAGAAACAACTAGCCATTGCAAACCTTATGAATAGTGAAGAAACACTGTTAAATATAGTGCCAGAAAATGAGACCACAGGTTGGAAGGCACTCAGAAGACTACTGGGGAAGTGTTGCCTCCTCAAAGTAGAGACTACCTTGATGACAAAATGGAGTAAAGTCCCAGGGATCTCCATTTGCTGATGTGGCATGACTCAAAATGAGGAGAAACAACTGTAAACATCCATTAATAATTGGAACATGGAATGCATGCAGTGTGAATCTAGGAAAATTAGAAATTGTTAAAAGAGAAATGGAGCACATAAATATTGATGTTCTAGGGATCAGTGAGCTAAAATGGACTGGCATGGGCCATTTTGAGTTGGATAATCATATAGTTGACTATGCTGAGAATGACAAACTAAAAAGAAATTGGGTTTGCATTATCATCTAAAAAGACATATCAAGATCTGTCCTGAAGTACAATGCTGTCAGTGATAGAATAATATCCATACACCTACAAGGAAGGCCAGTTAATATGATTATTATTCAAATTTATGCACCTACCACTAAGGCCACAAATGAAGATAAAGAAGATTTCTACCAGCTTCTGCAATCTGAAATAGATCAAACATGCAATTAGGATGTACTGATAATTACTGGTGACTGGAATGCAAATGTTGGAAACAAAGGAGACACCTCAATAGTTGGAAAATATGGTCTTGGTGACAGAAACAATGCTGGAGATTGCATGATAGAATTTTGTCAGACCAATGACATTTTCATAACAAATACATTTTTTCACTAACATAAATGGTGACTATATACATGGACTTCACCAGATGGAACATACAGGAACCAAATTGGTTGCATTTGTGGAAAGATACGGTGGAAAAGTTCCACATCAAATGTCAGAAAAAGACTGGGTAATGATTATGGATCAGACCATCAACCTCTCATAGGCAAGTTCAAACTGAAACTGAAGAAAATTAGAACAAGTGTAAGAGAACTAAGGTATGACCGTGGGTATATCCTACATGAGTTAAGAGACTATCTCAAGAATAGGTTTAAAGCAAATCAGACACACATGATAGAAGACCAGAGGAGTTGTGACATGACATCAAAGGTATTCGTGAAGAAAGAAAAAGGTTATTAAAAAGACAAGAAAAAAAGAAAAGACCAAATTACATGTCAAAAGGGACTTTGAAACTTGCCCTTGAATGTAGAGCAGCTAAAGTAAAAGGAAGACATCATGAAGTTAAGGAACTAAACAGAAGATTTCAAAAGGCAACTCAAGAAGACAAAAACAAATATTATAATGACATGTGCAAAGAGCTGGAGACAGAAAATCAAAAGAGAAGAATATGCTTTGTGTTTCTCAAGCTTAAGGAAATGAAGAAAAAATTCAAGCCTTGAGTGGCAGTAGTGAAAGATTCTACAGGGAAAATATTAAGTGGTGCAGGAAATATCAAAAGAAGATGGAAGGAATACACAGAGTCATTAAACAAAAAAGAATTGGTAGATGTCCAACCATTTCAAAATGTTGCATAAAGAGGAACCAATGGTATTGAAGGATGAAGTTGAAGCTGCCTTGAGAGAATTGGTGAAACACAAGGCTCCAGGAATCAATGTAATTCCAACAGAGATGATTCAACAAACAGATGCAGCACTGGAGGTGCTAATATGTTTATGCCAAGAGATTTGGAAAATAGCTACCTGACCATTTGACTGGAAAAGATCCATATTTGTGCCTATTCTCAAAAAAGGGGATCCAACTGAAAGTGGAAACTATCAGAAAATATCGTTAATATCACACACAGGCAAAATTTTACTAAAGATCATTCAGAAGTGACTGTAGCAGTATATACACAGGGAACTGCCAGAAAATCAAGCCAGATTCAGAAGAGGGTGGGGAACCAGAGACATCATTGCTAATGTCAGGTGGATATTAGCCAAAAGCAGAGGATATCAGAAAGATGTCTATCTATGTTTTATTGACTATGCAAAGGCATTTGACTGTGTGGATCATAACAAATTATGGACAGCACTTTGAAAATGGGAATACCAGAACACCTAATTGTACTCATGAGGAATTTGAACCAGGAAGCTGCTGTTCAAACAGGACAAGGAAACACTGCCTGGTTTAAAGTTGAGGAAGGTGTGCATCAGGGCTGTATACTTTCACCCTATCTCTTCAATTTAAATGCTGAGAAAATAATCTGAGAAGCTGGACTTTATGAAGAAGAATGCAGCATCATGATCGGAGGAAGACTCATTAACAACCTCCGTTATGCAGATGACACAACTCTGCTTGCTGAAAGTGAAGAGGATTTAAAACATTTACTGATGAAGATCAAAGAACATAGCCTTCAGTATGGATTGAGCTTCAACATCAACAAAACAAAAATCCTTACATCTGCGTCAATGTGCAACTTCACAATAAATGGAGAAAAGATTGAGGTTGTCCATGATTTTACTTTACTTGGCTCTACAATCAACATCTGTGGGAGCAGAAATCAAAAGATGCATTGCTTTAGGAAAAGCTGTGGCAAAAGATCTCTAGAGTATTGAAAGATAAAGATGTCACATTGAAGACAAAGGTGAGGCTGACTTATGCCAAGATATTTTCAGTTGCATCATATGGTGGTGAAAGCTGGGCATTGAACAAGGGAGACAGGAAAAGAATTAACACTTTTGAATTATGGTGCTGGAGATGATTATTGAATGTACCATGGACTGCCAAAAGAATCAATAGATCTGTCCTAGAAGAAGGGCAACCAGAGTGCTCCTCGGAAGCAAAGATGGCTAGATTGCATCTTATGTATTTTGGACATACATGCCCTGACTACAGTCAGGACAGACCAATACCTGGAGATAGACATCATGTTTGGGAGAGTGGCAGGTTGATGAAAAAAAGGAAACCCCTCTACCAAATGGATTGACATAGTGTCTGCAACAATGGGCTTAAACATAAATAAGATTGTGTGCCTAGCATAGAGTGTTTTGATCTGCTGTACACAGGGTCACTATGAGTCAGTCTCAACTCGATGGCACCCAACAACAATAACATTGTAATTTTAATAAAAGCCATCTCTAATAGTGGCTCAAAATACCTTTATGAGTGAAGTTTGGGAAAGCACTAAAAAAGTGGCCTGTTGAAACTCTCTACTGTTTGTATTTGCTAACACTTGTCAACTAATTTAAAAAACTTAATTTTCACATGCCTTGATGTTTCTTATTATTTGCTAATTTTATCCTTTTTATTCCCCCGCTTAGCCGAAGGCCAAAAGAGATTGAACATGTTATATAGGCCAAAATTTCACAATGTATTAAATGTACAGTTTATTACTTCCAAAGATCTGCAATATAGTTACAGTTTCCTTAATAATGCCTGAAGCTGACCCTGTCAAATAGTAATGCACCTACCAACAGTCTCTTCCCAATTCTGCCATCCCCAAGGCCTGTGGGCCCTTTCAGGACTCCTAGGGAACCTGAAATTTAATTAAATCTTTTTATGAACTCCCAGAAAGTTCACGGGGCCTATCTATTTATTGAACAAATACTGAGCACAAGACACAGGGCATTCAGCACTGAACAAAAGCATCAAACTCCCTGCCTTCCTCTATCATTCATTCTAGCAGGAATTTAAATGAAACCTGATTCTGTGGACTTCCCAGGATCAATTGGAACCTGAAGATGCTGCAACTGGATTCCCAACCAAGTTCAATCATCTGCAAAACAGCTGATCCCAATTCCAGTTCATGTCTTGTTTTCTTGGCATGTGGGGACTCCAGAAAGGACTAGAGATTGGCAATCTTGTTTTACAGTTGGGGGAGAACACAACAGAGTCTCCTACCTGTTTTCAGGTTGTTTTAGTTAAGTGGGCCTTGAAGAATGTGTGCAATTCTTTATCCAAAATGAATAAAACAAAACAAAGATCAACAAAATGGCAAAACCAAGATAAAAAACAACTTCTTTAAATATTCTATTTCCCATCACAGTTCTAAGTGCTGTACAAGAAACAGTGTTTCAAAAACTTTGCTCTTACCTTGTAGGATATTAGGAATTATCAGCTTGGCCGATAATATCACCTAATTCTGCTCAACTTGTGAACTTGGATAAGTATATAGAGATTTGAGTATGAAATATAGTGACTTATGCAATTTCTTTGTGCAATCTCTGTCCCTGTGCAAATCAAATAACCTGAGGTTGACCATTAGATGTTGGCTCCTGGTATGGTGGCATCCTTGCCAGATGTCTCTCTAATAATATCAAGTGTACCTTCTATGTAGACTTCCCCCTGCAATTGTCTCTGGGTTGAGATTATAGAACATATTCATTACTAACCTATATGAATAATGTACATCAAAGTGCATACATGGAAATGTCACAATGAAAAGCATGTCAGAATGAATCACATTAAGGTATACATTAAAAATTTCCAATAAAAAAGAACATATTCATTACTTATGCTAATACAAAGAGTTTCCTTTTACAACATTATGTTTAATTTTAATTTTCTGTAAAGCAGACCATTAAAAGATTTGAGATTTTTTAAAACAATTTTTATTAGTAATTTTAATGTACAACTTAATGGATCTCATTATGACATTTCCATACATGCATTTCTCTGTACATTGCTCATGTGACTTCTCCCTACACTCTCATGACTCTCCTCCCCCATCCACACCTCCCCACCAATAGTCTCCTTTCTATTTGCATGGCTTTTTATGAGAATATTTATCTATATATGTGCATCCCAATTTTGATCAAAGTTCAAACTTTTTCTATAGTGATCTACCTTTTTATATTCTCAGCAGTATTACATGAGTGATATAATCTCTTTGCATTTTTGCCAGCATTTGGTATTATTACCAATTTTACCTTAGCTATTCCAGTACGTTTTATTTTTTATGTTCCCTTATTTTTCCAACATACTCATGAAGTTGTGCTATTTACATCGAGATTGACCTCACCCCCTTCATCCCTTCTCATTGGCCCTCCTCTCCATCCCATCTTCTCCAATCTTTGCTTCCCTCTGCTAGATCTCTCCTTCCTTTCCACTCCTTAAATTGTTCCTTCTACACTAAGTTTAAATGTGCATTTTTATATTTCAATTTACGTATAGGATTTTTTCCTTCCTTTAAGTTTGATTCAGCACCCACACATGAGTGAGAACATGTGGTATTTCTCTTTTTGGGCTTGTGTTTGTTCACTTAAGATAATTTTCTCCAATTCTATCCATTTTGCTGCAAGTGACATTATTTCATTTTTAAAAATTGCTAAGTAGTATTCCATTGTCTGTATGTTCCACAATTTTTTATCCATTCTTCTGTTGATAGGCACTTTGGTTGATTTAATAGGATTTGAGATTTTAAAATATTATTTCTTAACAAATACCTGGCAGTCACATAAATTGTTAAAACAAAAGTTGCATTTTATTCTGAATTTCCTACATTTATTAAAACTATTCTTTATCTATTATGATACAAAAAATAGGAATATTGGAAGAGATTAGAAACAGCTTGAGACAAAATTGTGAGCGATTTTGCTATATGGATGACAACAGCAAGATAGAGTCAAAGGATGAAAAGATGAAAACAGCTGATTGATCTATATAAACTTCTCTAAAGATTCAGAGGTGGGAGCAACCACTACACATTTAGGCCCTGAAAGGTTGGGAAATCTGCACAAGCTCATAAATACATTCTACCTGGAAAGAACATTTATGCCACACAGGAAATGTAGGGACACTGGAAAGAATTTTGTAGAGGTTGAGAACACCCAAGTTTTAAATTTATAGCCTTTGATCCACAACTTGAAATATGTTCATTACAAAGAAGTTTAAACCATGGACTAACTGTCCTATAGTACTTCTAAGTCTAGAGGCTGATGGCTTTTAAGCTCCAGAGCATCATATCCAGTATTGCCACTCACAGGTGGTTGAAGGCCATTGGGTGGAGCCTTTGCAAAGAACCCTTCCTTTCTGATCTGGCTATGTGTGGCAGAGAGCCATCTCGCCTTTGCTCAGTCTTTCCTCTTTTAATGTCTCCTTCTTGGAGGCCTAGAAGACAATTGTTACTGAAATACAACAAGAAATCTGCCTGAAGAGACCTTCTATGGAGCCAGGAAGCTGTGTCCCTTTGACTGACCTGTTATATCACAGGTGAGACAGGACACCTTATGCTTGCTCTGGTGAATGTGCCACGAAGCAAAACGATAAATCTTTATGATAAATCATGAATGTTGGACAAGAGGGAAAAAGACCCCTAACCCTACCCCAATTTTCTTTTTCATTAGCCTCTTGATACTATCTCCTGAATAACATTGAAAGTTAGCAGCCTATAAATATTGTACCAGCTCCCAATACTAAAAGCTGATAAAGTTTATTGTACTTATAAAATAAATAGAAGGAAATGCTTTCAGTTTCCTCTTTACAGGTCTCTGGGGAGATCCCAGGTAAAATTTATTGCTTCAATTTAAAAAATGTAGTCTCCCTTCACACACACTCTTTTCTTGCTCTCTTTTTTTCTCTCCAGGATTTTACATCTCAAAGACAACATATATGTGATCATGCCCTCAGACATTGTCAAAACTTCTACTTCAGACTTTTATTTTCATTGTTTCTTTTTAATTGACTCTTTAAAAATAATTCTCTGCTAAGTTTCTGCCTTCTCCCTCTATTTCTTTTCTTATTTCTCCATTATTGTTTTAGTTATCTTAGGAACAATTCTTTCATTGTGTCTAAGCTTCTTCATACTCTGTGTTCTGGAGTAATTGCCTACATACTTACTCATGAATTTATGAGAGTAGCATATGGCTAGTCCTCTGTAACTAAAAATATAAAATGTCCATTCCAATAGTACTCAACCAGACTTAGTTATTATCTTAAATGGAGAATAGTCTTCTCAGTATTTGATGAATAGAACCTGAATTTCAAGTGCTTCCAAAACTCAGGGGTGAGGAGTGGAGAATCTTAGATAAATCTCTGGTCTCATATAAGGTTTTTTTCTTAGCATATATACTTCATAGATTGTGGAAACCTGGCCTTTCGCTGGGCATAAATATGGCAAAAACCATGGGAATCATCTGTGTGATATGTCCTTTCATTTACACCACTCATGGTATCATTATTTCTGAGGTGCTGTGTTTTGAAAACAAGTTTGGACGTGAATTATTACCCTATATTTTTGGAATCAATGTGCACTTAAACTTCCCTTAATTAATGACACTTTGCTCAATATCCCATAAGGTAGAGGCAGCAGCAGCATCTTTGTTTCTGGATGAGATAGAAGAGAAAGGTATTGAGTTCTTTCATTTATCACAGTGGCCAACTGAAAAAGAAGACATCCAAGAATTCTGGGTAAAGACTTTAGAAATTCTGAATTTTGGCAAGAGATTCTTACAAAATGTAGAATTGTCCTTTTTTTGTTTGTTTTTTGAAGAAAATCACTTTTTTCTAATTAACTCAAACAATAACATCACACAGCTGATTTAAGGAGGCCACACAAACATCTGCTGATTCCCAAAATCTCAGTAAACTTCTATACAGTGAGAACACCTGCTTCCATTCCTGAAGCAATAGAGCTATTAATGAGAGAGGCTTAACTTATGGTTTTAAACTGAGGGTCGCTGTGAGTCGGATACCGACTCGACAGCACCTAACAACAACAACAACAACAACAACAACAATTTCACTACCAATTACATTTTTATGCTAA
The DNA here is from genome assembly GCA_007922755.1 of Pedetes capensis. NCBI lineage: Eukaryota > Metazoa > Chordata > Mammalia > Rodentia > Pedetidae > Pedetes > Pedetes capensis. Next base: position 95,709 of record VMDO01005203.1, read on the forward strand.
AGTAACTTGGTCAGAGCCAACTTTCCACTTCTTCTATTTGAACTTCTTGATTAGATTAATCCACTTGCAACTCTGCACTATTTGAACATCTCCTTGAAACTCTCACAGAGCCTAAACTTCACTCTGGTTCTAAGCCTACTCCAAAACGTATCCCATAAGAACAAGGGCAACCCAGAGGGCTGCTGCTGGGCTCCCTGAGATTCCTGGAAGTGATGTCAGGGTTTGTAGGCCAGCATTTCCACCTCCACTGAACCAGTGACAGTATGACCTAGTGTGTGCCTGACAGCAGAAGCCACCATAACAACAGCAGTGGTCACTATCTGGGCCAACAGACCTGGCTCCCTGGTTGCACCAGTAGTTCAGTCAACTGAAGATAACAGAGCTGCTTCTAGCAGCTGAGCTTCAGGTGTCCGCCAGGGTGAAGCTCTCATCTGAGAGGCATGGCTGACTGGAGGCACCATGTGGGAAGTGTGGCTTTGGCTTCCATGTGTATCCTAAATGCCAGGAAGCTCTGCATCTACAAAGGCAAAACTGAAGAAACAAAATGTGTTGTTGTTTTTGTTGTTAGGTGCCCTCGAGTTGTTTCCGAATTATAGTGACCCTCATAAGGTTTTCAATGGCTGATTGTTTCAGGATTGCCTCAGGAGTGGATTGCCAGGTCCTTCTCCCATCTGTGTGGTGCTGGGAACCAAACCTGGGATTTTAGAGACTGCAGAGCAATGCTCTACCAACTGAGCTAAATCCCAACCCAACCAAAATGTAGAGCTGTCATTATCATTGCTTTCATTACAAGAAGATTATTTATACTCATACATGGAAAGGCATAGTTTGAAAGAATATATTAATGAAGTACCTTATTATTTTTAAAATCATAATACCTGACATTTATTGGAGTTTGCTGTGAGATCAGAGTTAAGATTTGTTAAGAAAAATTTTCTCATTTAAGTTTCATAAGAAAGTTGCAGAATAAACTATTGTTCCCTATTTACACAAGGGAAAAACCAATGTTGAAATAGGTGAAATAACTCGAGGTCACCTAATTATGTAGTAATGGAGACAATTTTAAAACTCAGTTCTTCTTGACTCCAAATCAGTGCTTTAACCAAATGTAATTTTGAAAGTATTGAGTCACTGTACAGTCATCTCTGTGGAAAAAATTTTAAAGATATGTAAACATTTCAAAGTTGTATGCTTTTCATCTTCTGCATTTTATGATAGTAAGAGAAACCTACACAACACCTTGCAATGCTTGATGGTTCATTAAAAACAGTATTCTCGCAACACAGACAACATAACCAGGAAATATTTATGACTAAACAAATTATAAATTCACTCTGTATTAGCCGGGAGAAGGACATGGCAATCCACTCCTGAAGCAATCCTGAAAGAATCAGCTCTTGAAAACCCTATGACTATAATTATGAGTCTGGGCTGGGATTTGGCTCAGTGGGAGCGCTGCGCTGCAGTCTCTGAGGTCCCGAGTTCAATTCCCAGCACCGCAAAAATGGGAGAAGGACCTGGCAATCCACTCCCAAGGCAATCCCGAAGCACTCAGCCATTGAAAACCCTATGAGGGTCGCTATGAGTCGGATACTGACTTGATGGCACTTAACAACAACAACAACATAATTATGAGTCAGATATGACTTGATGGCACCGAACAACAACAACAAATATATATTAGCTTGCAAAATTTAATTTTTATTTGTAAAACTTAAGGACTTTTTCCCCTATAATTTTGGAGGCAGAAAAATCTCCATAACGTACACCAAAATTTTTTATTTAACTAATCCAAGGACCAACTGTCTGCTCAGTACTATTTTTATAGAAGTCTTGAATTTAAGTGAAACAATAAAACTCTGAACTATTGGTATTAACTATTGAGCATTGAGTAGCTCAAATATAATAATTCTTGATAAATTACCAAACTTCAAATTAGGTACTCAAGGATTTGTGCATTTTGGGTGGGTCTAACCCTATTTCTGTTTCGTTTACCACCCAGCATTTTTCTTTAGCCAAAGTGGTCTCCAGAGTAGCTTCCTGTGTTTTCTACCATTTGGAATGTCTTCTCTTCTGCTAATCCCCCTCTATATTAGTCAGGGTTTTCCAGCTAGAACCAATAGGATAGAGGCAGACATAGATATATAAGAGGAGGTTTATTAGGGAAATAGGCTCACACAATTATGAAGGCTAAAAATTCCGACAACAGGAGATATGCATAATGGAGACCCTGGATGTCAGTAGCAGGGCTCAATCCAAGTCTGAAAGCCTCAGAACAAGAAGTCAATGGTGTAACTCTCAGCTTGTGGTGAAAGGGCTGAAGACCTGAAGAGATCCTGGGGTATGGCGTCTCCTCTGGAAACACCATCACAGACATACCCACAAATGCTTTAGTACTTTTCCAGGTATTCCTTAATTCAATCAAGCCAATACCTAAATTTAATCATCATCTCTTCTGTTTGCCACATTTTTGTATTTTTTCTATTCCCCATATATACAACTATCTAGTTCCGTTATTTGTCTATTAACTTTTTCCTAGAGGTTATAAGAATTTTTAGGCATAAACATCGGTTTGTTCCCCCAAATTTAATTAATTAAAAAATGTTCCCTACTATATGTCATCCATATAGGAACAGACTTAGTCCTCAAACCATGTTTTTAAAATGGCCTTTAGTTTGAAGAATAGTTTTAGATATACAGAGAAATTAAGATAGTACAGAGAGTTTCCACATATACTTTGTTTTGCCATTAACATTTTACGTTAATAATATGATCTATTTGCCAAGATCACTGTACTAGTATTGATTTATTATTAACTGAAATCTACAGTTTATTCAGCTTTCCTTCATTTTTACCAAATGTCTTTTCTGTCCCATGATCTCTTCCATAATACCACATCCACAGTTTTCATGTCTCCTTAGGCTTCTGTTGAATCCTATGTTGGATTCAAGACCTGTACCAGAGGTGTGTCTTATGAGCATGTTCTTCAAGTCTGTGGCTTGCCTCTTCATTTTCTTAATACTGTCTTTCATAGAGCACAAGTTTTTAATTTTAATAAAGTCAATTTATTATATTTTATTTTAATGGATCATGTCTCTTAGATTTTCTCTTATATTTTCTTATAAAAGTTTTGTAGTTGTGCATGTTAAATTAAGTATACGTTCCATTTTGAATTAATTTTCCTGAGTAGTGCAAGTTGTATTTAGATTAATTTTTATGCAGATAGATATCCAATGGTTCAGCACCATTTGTTGAGTAGACTATATTATCTCCATCAAATTGCCTTTCTGTCTTTCTCAAAGATCAGTAAACTATTTGTAGGGGGTCTCTATATTCTAGACTCTTTTCTGTTCCTCTGATGTATTTCAATATTGTCTCAATAATATAGTGTCTTGATCACTATAGCTTTATACTGAGTCTTAAAGGTGGGTAGTATCAGTCTTCAACTTTATTCTTCAGTATTGCGTTGAGGATTTTGGTCTTTTATTTTTTCATATACAGTGGTTTTCCTGGGTCTCTCAAATTCTTATGTTGGAAACTTAATTCTCAAGGCAATAGTGTAAAGAGGCAGGACCTAATAGAAGGTGTTTAAGTCCTAAGGGTTCTGCCCTCACAAACAGTTGAATGCCATTATAAAAAGGGCTCACAAGAGTGGGTGTGCTCTCTTATGCTCATGTTTTTTGTCTTCTGCCATGTGATGATGCAGCAACAGGGCCCTCACCAGTTGCTGTTGTCTTGATCTCAGTCTTCCCAGCTTCTAGAATAAGGAGAGGGCTGTTTAGCTCAGTTGGTAGAATGCTGCTCTGCACTCTCCAAGGCCATGGGTTCAATCCCTAGCACCACAAAAATGGGAGAAGGACCTGGTAGCCTATGCCCAAAGCAATCCTGAGACAATCAGCCATTGGAAACCCTATGAATAGCAGAGAAGCACTGACATAGTGCCAGACATGGCACAGTTTCTGGGTATGTTTTGTTCTGTTGTACATAGGGTCCATATGAGTTGGGCATGACTTGATACCACATAACAACAAGAATTGTGAGAAAATAAATTTCTGTTTCTTTATAATTACCCAGGCTTGCATACTCTGTTATGGCAGTGCAAAATGTACTTAAGAAACCATGTTGTTGTTGTTAGGTGCCTTTGAGTCGGTATCCGACTCATAGCAATCCTCATAGGGTTTTCAATGGCTGACTGTTTTCAGGATTGCCTTGGGAGTGGATTGCCACACCGTTCTCCCATTTTTGCGGTGCTGGGAATTGAACTCAGGACTTGAGAGACTGCAGCGCAGCACTCTACCAACTGAGCTAAATCCCAGCCCTAAGAAAACATACATACTTAAAAATGTTCAGGTTCCAACAACAGCTTTCTGAGAATTTGATTTGAACTACATTGAATATACACAGAAGAGTTGGAAAGAATTGACATCTTAACAATTCTACGTCCTCTCATCCATAAACATGGGATATCTTTCAATTTATTTAGATATCCTTTGGTCTGTTTTCTACTTATAGATATGTACATATTTCACCAAATTTATACTTAAAAATTCAAACCTTTGGTGCTATTTTAAATGGTATTGTGTTCCTACTTTCAAACTACCACTGTCCATTGCTAGCACAGAGAAAAGCAACTGACTTTGTATATTGATACCTTATTAGTCCTAAGTTTTAATTTCTTTACTTTTGGGGATTTTCTACGTAGGTAATCATGGTATCTGTCAGCATTTTATTCTAAATCTATATACCTTTGTTTACTTTTCTTGTCTTACTGGACTGGCTAGAACTTCCAGTATGATACTCAATTGATGTTGTTGTTAGGTGCCATCAAGTTGGTGTCCGACTCTTAGTGACACCATGTGCAACAGATGAAATGCTATTGTTGTGCTTCTCTGCTATTCACAGGATTTTCAATGGCTGATTTATTTTGTTTTATTTTGTTTTGGAAGTGGGTTGCTGGTTTCTTCTCCCAAGACTACAGAACCTGGTGTTCCCAGGCAGTCTCCCATCCAAGTACTAACCAGGTCTGATCCTGCTTAGCTTCCAAGATGTGAGGGGATCAGACCCCACAATGGTATAGCTGCAGGCAATGATGTTGAATGGGAGTCATGAAAGAGACCATCTCTACTGTTTTCCAATCAGAGGGCATAATACAATATTTTTCAGTGCCAGTATGATAATACTGGTAGGTTTCTGGTAAATGTTCCTTTTTGGGGTGTATATGTTGTAGGGAGCAAACTCAAAGCTTTGTGCATGCTAGACAAATACTCTACCACTGAACTACTACCCTTGCCCTTTGATAGATTTTTTAAAAAATCCTGTTAAACCAGTTCTTCTCTATTCCCAGTTTGCTGAGTGTTTTTATAATGAAAAAGTTTTAAATTTTATCAAATGTTTTTTCTTTGTCAATTGATAGGATCATATGGTTTTTCTTTGGTACATTGATAAACTGAATTACAGTTTTCACAATGCAATTTTGTTAATTTACAATTTTTTAATGTTGAACCAACATTGCATACCTACAGCAAACTTCTTGGTGGTAGAAGAAAATTCTTTTCATACATTGCGGAATTTGACTTGATAATATTTTGTTGAGGAATTTTGCATTTATATTGGCCGGTATAATGTTTCTCATTTTTTAAATATCTTTTTCTTGTTTGACTATTAGGATAATGCTGGCCTTATAGAATGAAATAGAAGGTAAGTGTTCCCTCTGCTTCTAATTCCTGAAATATATTGTAGAGAATTAACACATTCCTTAAGTGATGCCTTCCTTAAACATTTTGCAGAATTCATTCATTGAGACATCAGGGTCTACTGCTTTCTGTTTAAGAGGTTATTATTTATTGATTGAATATTTTAATAGATCTAGGCTGATTTACATTATCTGTTTTTCCTTGAGTTTTTGTAGTTTTATGTCTGTCAAGAAATTGGTACAAGCTGGGTGTGGTTGGGCGTGCCTATTATCCCTGCCCTCTGGGGCTGGGATTTAGCTCAGTTGGTAGCATGCTGCTCTGCAGTCTCTGATGTTCCGAGTTCAATTCCCAGCACCACAAAAAATGGGAGAAAGATGTGGCAATCCACTCCCAAGGCAATCCCAAAACAATCAGCCATTGAAAACCCTATAAGGGTTGCTATGAGTTGGACACGACTCGACAGCACCTAACAACAACAGAGGCTGAGGCAGGAGGATTCCAAGTTTGAGGCTATCCTGGGCTACATAATAAGATCCTATTTAAAAACAAAACAAAACAAAACAAAACAAATACATAAGTGAATAAATAAATTGGCCCATTTCATCTAACTTATCAAATGTGTAGGTATAGAGTTGCTCATAGTGTTGCCTTATCATCCTTTTAATGTCCACGGGATCAAGAGATTGAGTTTCATTTCTGGCAGTAAAACTTTGTGTCTTCTCATATTTTTTCATGGTTAGTCTAACTAGAGGTTTATCAACTGAATAATATTTTTAACGAACTAGCTTTTGTTTTGTTGATTTGTCTATTATTTTCCTGTTTTCAGTTTTGCTGATTTCATCTCTAATTTTTATTATATTTGTCTTCTGCTTGCTTTTCTTCTGTTTACTTTCCTCCTTTTCCTCCTCCTTCTCCTCCTTCTCTTTATTCCTTTTTCTTCTTTTTCGTCTCTGAAGTAGAAACTTAGACTTCTGTGATCTTTCCAAACATTAAGTTAATGCTGTAAATCTATCTCCATGCATTGCTTCATGGCATACCACACATTTTGATACATTTTATTTTCATTTTCATATACTTCAAAGTGTTTTTTGTATTTCTTTTGAGATTTCTTCCCTGACTTGTATGTTATTTAGAAATGTACTGTTAAGTCTCCAAATATTTGGAGAATTTTCCTACCATCGTTCTGTTCCTGGTTTCTGTGTTCATTTAATTAAGGTCTGACAGAATACTTTCTATGATTTTTATTGTTTTAAATGTTTTGGAGTGTGTTTTGTGGCCCAGAATGTGGTCTATCATGATGAATTTTCCATGTGAGTGCAAGAAGAATCTGCTGTTGTTGGATGGGGAATTCTATAAATGCCATTGAGATCAAGTTGACTAATAGTGCTGTTTGGGTCACTTCTATCCTTACTAATTTTCTGCCTACTTGATCTGACAATTACCGTAAGGGGGTGTTGACTTCTAACTATAATAGTGGATTTATGTTCTTGGTGTTCTACCAGTTTTTTTCCTCATGTATTTTGACATTCAGGTGCATATATCTTAAAGTTTGTTATGGCTTCTTTCATCAGATATAATGCCTCACTTTATCTCTGATAATTTCCCTTTTTCTGAAGTAAGCTTTCTCTGAAATTAATATAGCTATTCTTGCTTTCTTACATCATTCTTAAACTTTTATAGGTTAAAGAACAGATTTATATCTTTATATCTAAAGTGGGTTTGTTATATACAGCATATATAGCTGGGCAAATTTTCAACCACTCTGACACTCTATTTTTAGTTGATGCATTCAGGCCATCCATAGTCAGAGTGTTTGTTGATATATCTAGATTAATGTCTGCCATGTTCATAACTATTCTGTATTCTTCCCACTTGTTCTTTGTTTCTTTTGTTTTCTTTCTCTGTTTTTGTACCTTCTCCGATTTTAATTGAGCATTTTATATGATTCTATTTCCTATTTTCTCTTAATATATCAACAGTAATTATAAAATTTTTAGTAGTTGTCTTTGAGTTTGTAATACACATTTATAACTACTCTAAATACATCTTAAAATAACACTACTATGCTTCAGTGGCTGGGGTTTAGCTTGGTTGGTAGATTGCTGCTCGACACTCTCTGAGGCCCTATGTTTTTTCCCCAGCACTGCAAAAATGGGAGAAGGACTTGGCATCCCATTCTGAAAGCAATCCTGAAATAATCAGCCATCGAAAACCCTATGAATAGCAGAGAAGCACTGACATAGTGTCAGGCATGACACAGTGTAGGGGAATGTTTTGTTCTGTTGTACATAGCATTGCTATGAGTGGGTACCTACTCAATGGCACGTAACAACGACAATCTTTTTTATGCCTACAGTCATACCACTATGGAGTCTGATCCCATCATATCTTGGACACTAAGCAAGGTTGGTCCTGGTTAACACTTGGATGAGAGACTGCCTGGAAATACTGGGTGCTTCAGGCTTGGGAGAAGGACATGGCAGCCCACTCCCCCCCAAAACAATCAGCCATTGAAAACCCTATCAATAGTAGAGAAGCACTGACAATAGTGTTTTGTCTGTTGTACATAGGGTGGCTATGAGTCAGACACTGACTCACTGGAACCTAACAACAACGTTTGAGAAATTATGCAAGTAACGTTTAATGTTGTATTCTCAATTCTCCCTTCCCATCCCTTATGAAAATCATTTTGGTATTCATTTCATGTGTTATAGTCATACAATACATTGTTATTACTTTTAACAGTTTTCAAAGAGATTAACTAAGAAAAATAAAATAAAAACTTTTATTATATTTTTATTTCTTTTCTGATGCACTGACTTATGAGAGATGATCAAGAATATGATGAATGTGTACCATTTTCCTTTTCCTTGAAGAACTTCTTTTGACATTTCATGGGGGCCAGGTTACTGGCAATCAATTCTTTCAACCTTTTGTTTGTTTGAAAAATTTTTCATTTTTCTATCACCTTAAAGAGATAATGTCAATGGATAGAAAATTCTAAGTTGGAATGTCATTTCTTTTGGCCCTTTAAATTCATTCCATTCACTTCCTGTGTGCGTAGTTTCTAATAAAAAGTCTGTAGTAATTTTTTATCATTTTTTCCTTTATAACTAAGGTTTTTCCCTCTATACCCTTAAGTTCTTTCAAAATATTTTTTACTTTGGTTTTCTAAGGTTTCAATGTGTAACTGGGTGTGCAGCTTTGGTATGCATTTTGATGGTGCTCTTTGAACTTCCTAGATCTGTGGTTTTGTACCTGTTATTAATGCTTTTAAGTTATAAGCCATTACTAATTTGCATCATCTATGCCATTATATCTTCTCTTCTAGCATTCCAATTGTATGTTTTTATACCTTTTGAATTTTTCTAATGGTTCTTGGATAATCTGTTCTGTTTTTGTACAATTATTTTTTCACTTTGTATTTTAGTTTGGAAAGTTTCTATCAGTACATCATTATGTTCACTGAGTCTTTCCTCAGCTGTGCTAGTCTACTAATGATCTTATCAAAGGCATTCTTCATTTCTGTCCCAGTGTACTGTTGTTATTATTATTATTATTGTCTTTGTTTTGTTTTGTTTTTATCGTTTTTTAGAGTTTCCATTTCTCTGCTGGCATACTAATCTGTTCTTGCACGTTGTCTACTAAATCCATTAGAGCCCTTAACATATTAATCATGCATATGTTAAATTCTTTGATATTTCTAAAATCTGCATGATGTCTGAGTTTGGTTGTTATGCTTTCTTTCTCACTTCAGACTGTATTTTTACTTGTCTTTTAGTATTTGTATAATTCTCTATTGAAAGTAGGACATGATATGTTAAGAATATATTAGGAAGGAACTGAGGAGAACTGGCCTTTAGAGTGGGCATTTATGTTAATATAGCCAGTAGTTACTGTTAGGTGCTGTCAAGGCAGACCTAACTCATACCAACCCTAAGTACAGCAGAAGGAAGCACTATCTACCACTTGCCATGCACATGATCTTTTGATATTTGAGCCCATTGTTGCAGCCACTGTATTTCTTATTTTTAGTCATGCCCCATAAGCAAAAGGAGGTGCCAGGAGATTTACTCCATTCCCATCATTGAGGTCAATGCTACTTTAAGGAGGCAACTTTTCTTCAGTTGTTTTATAAATGCTCAGGCTGGGGAGCACATTTTCGGCCACTGTATTTGGCAGTGCTTCTCTGCTATTCATAGGGTTTTTAATGGCTAATTGTTTTGAGAAGGGACTGTGGGTCCTTCTCCCTAGTCTGTCTTAGTCTGGAAGCTCAGCTAAAACCGGTCCATTATGGGTGGCTCTGCTGGTATCTGAGATACTGGTGGCATTGCTTTCAGCATCACAGCAACACACAACCCCCCAAAGCACAAGCTGACAAATTTGGGTGGCTAGTAGTTAGACTGTTCTTAATATCTGTGTCATGGGCTTGGAATATTTCTAGTATCCTTATGTTTTGCTCTTCTGTTGTCTAGGGTAACCTAATTGCTCCTTAAAAAGAGTTGGAATTCTATATCCCTTTCAGCTATAATCTACTATTACTGTATGGTCCTTTTTGGAGTTCTCCTAGAAAATGTAGCTTTGGGGAGTTTCTCACACTCAGCCTCCAGCAATTCATCAAAAGTATCAATTAAGCCTTCCAACCAGTTACTGGATTCCATGGCTCCTATTCCAATTGAAATAACCTCAGCTGTGATTCTTTGTATTTACCTGTCTCTCCAGATGCCAGGGTAACTTTGCCCTGTGACTTCAATTTTTGATGGGCCTGATTAAGAAGTCATTAATTTTCAGTTTTCAGCCTTTTCTCTGTGGTAAGGATGGAAAGAAACAACCTCTAAGCTGTTTACATGTTAGATCTCTAATCTATTTTATATCCTTCCAAGACTCTAGCACAGCAAATGATTATTGAAACACATTTTAAATTGATAAACCAATATATATGTTCTTGTTTTCAAAACTTCAAGTAAAGTGCAAGCATGTAGGTAAAAATGTAAAAAATATTCCCTCAAGCCACAGCTTGCCCTTTCACTTGCCTATGAAGAATGCTGTTTTTATATTAAAAGTATGTTTCTCAAATATTTCCATTATATATTTTCATATATATTATATATGTATATATGTATGTATATAGAGTGATCATTCTTTTATTTGACAAATAGCTATTGTGTGTTTATTATATACCTGCATTATTCTAGGTGTTAGGAATGCAGCAGTGGTAAAACAAAGTTCCTACATTTATACATGTATAAGCGCTTGCAGATCTTATAGCCTACTGTTAATTTAATTCTAATGGGTTCCAATTCTCTCTCTCAGACCACCTGTTCCTTCCTTCCAGAAAGCAGAAACAGAAAGAAAAGTCACAGTGTAAGACCTGACACGGAACCAAATTGTCTCCCTTCAGAAGGAAGGTGTTAAATATTTACTCTACCAAAGAATAAAACCACCTACAGCCCAATGCTACCCTCTGTAGTTGGAAATTGGTGTAATTTACTTCATATGGAGAACGCTTCCTTTTTCTCTCATCTCATTCACAAATTGCTTTGTTCAGAATTTTCTTGAGAAATTGGTTATTGATAGAAAGTTTATCTCATGCAGAAGACCTACTTAAGCAAGTTTTCTGAAGAAACTTAGATTCATTTCATCATAATAGAATGTATCAATAAATGAGAGGGAAAAGCAAATCTAGTTCCTCATATCAAAAATAGTAAACTTGAAATAAAATAATACAACACTGGGAAAATAATGTAGAATAAGCAATGTCCTTTTTGTATTATCTTTAAAGTCCTATTTTGTATGTTTCAGGTTAGAAAATATATACAAGAGAAAACAGAACAACTTTAAAAGCATAAAGAGTGGATACATTGCCAAAGATTTTGTAAAATGGTCAACTAATTGATGAAATGTTTTGGCAACATGACGTATGCCTATTAAATTGTCTCATTTGATACTCTTAATGATCCTGCAGGGTGTATATTATTGTTATATATTCTCACAGATATTGAGACCATGGATCAGAGAGAGCATGAGTCTTATCCATAGTGCTCATCTGTTATCCTTTAGGTCTCTATTCCATTCTGTTTCTATTATTTTATTTCAGTGACTCTTACAAGACCACACGGTTTGGGGAGCTCTGAAGACAAAACAGACTAAATACAGTGGGATCTGATGCTGATTAAAGCTGTACATCATTGATACAAACTAGTTAGAAATCAAATTTTCTTTTTCACCTGTCAATAGTTTCCTTTTCCAAGTCTTTGCTTGTAGTATTCTTCCCATTTGAATTTATTTATCTCTCCCTACATTAAGCTTCCACGAGTCTTTGTTTTGCCTTTAGATATTTCACAAGCAATTTTGCAACTGTGGAAGATTGGAAAAGGAGTAGATGTATTAATAACTAAGTATTTACTGTTATGGAATTCATTCAGTACCCATTCAGAGTAAAACTTCTCAGAAAAATAGAAATAGAGGGGAGTTACTTCAATTAATAAAGAACATTTATAAGAAACCATCATGGCTACAATTATACTTCACATTAAAGGACTGAATGTTCTAATCCTTTGATTTGGAGCAAGGTAAGGATCTATACTCTCATTGTTCTTATGCAACAGACTGCTAGAAGTTCTATCTAGTGTCATATGACACAGAAAAGGTAAAAAGAAATGATAAATGTCCAAGAGAGGTAAAACTGTCCCTATTTGAAAATGAAGTAATTTTCTATGTAGAAAATCTCAAGGAATTTATGTTGTTGTTGTTGTTAGGTGCCGTCAAGTCAGTGTCCGACTCATAGTGACCCTCTGTACAACAGGGAAACACTATTGTCAGTGCTTCTCTGCTGTTCATAGGGTTTTCAATGGCAGATTGATTTTTGGGAGGGGTGTTGCCAGGTACTTCTCCCAAGCCTACAGCTTCTGGTGTTCGTAGGCAGTCTCCCATCCAGGTACTAACCAGGTACGACCCTGCTTAGCTTCTGAGATCTGATGGGATCGGATGCCACAGGGCTACCGCTGCAGGCAAGGAATTTATAGAGACAATAATAATAAACTTTTAAACTAATAAATGAGCTCAGTAAGGTCACAGAATCCAATAAAATTTACAAACATGCATTGATTTTCAATATGTTAGTAATGAACATATTGACACTAAAATTAAAAATATAATACCATTCATATTTTCTCAAATGATGATATCTTAGGTAGAATTCTTTTTTTTTTTTTTTTTTGTGGTATTTGGGGGTTGAACGCAGAGCCTGGCACCTGCATACTTTGCAAGTGCTGGACCACTGAGCTGTGCCCCAAGCCATTTTTTTTTTTTTTTTTTTTTTACTTTTTGAGACAGCATCTCGCTAAATTACGCAGACTGCCTCTGGTCTCAATTTGTGATCCTCCTGCCTCCACCTTCTGAGTCACTGGGATTACAGGCATGGGCCACTGAGCCAGGCTCTTAGGTAGAATTCTAAGAAAACATGAGCAGGACTTGATGATGAAAACAACACAACATTGATGAGGGAAATCAAGATGATTAAACAACTGGAGATATGCCATATCCATGGGTTAAAAGATACAACATAGTAAAGACATCAATCGTCCTCAAATTGATATATAGACTTAATATATTTATATTAAATCCCCAACATGACTTTTTAATATGGACAAGATTATTCTAAAATTAATGTGGGCAATAAAAGGAAGTAAAATAGGTAAAAGAAGAACAAAGTAAGAAGAAATTAATCTGATTTTACAACTTTAATATCATGCTCTGGGCATGGTGGCACATGCTTGTAATCCCAGCGGCTCGGGAGGCGGAGGCGGGAGGATCGCAAGTTCAAGACCAGAGGTAGTCTGCATAATTTAGCGAGACCTTGTCTCAAAAAGTAAAAAAATGGGCTGGGGGCGCAGCTCAGTGGCCCAGCACTTGCAAGCATGCAGGTGCAAGACACTGGGTTCAACTCCCAGTACAGCAAAAACAAACAAACAAACAACAGAAAAACAACTTTAATATCATGTAGTATTGGTGGAAGGACAGACACATGGATTACAAGAACAGAATAGAAAACTTGGAGATATAGTTACAAAAATAAGATGACCAGCTTTTGAAGAACGTGTAAAAGCAATTCAAGATAGGAATGGTAATCTTTCAACAAATATTCCAGAATAACCCATCCATAGACAAAAAGAAAAAAAAAACCCACAAAAACAAAAAGCTCTACCTTGACCTAAGTCTTGCATGTTACAAAAAACTTAACTCAAAGTGGATCAGAGAGCCAGGCAGGATAAGTGCATGCCTGTAATCCCAGCACTCAGGAGGCTAAGGCAGGAGGATCATGAGTTCAAGGACAGCTTGGGTTATATAACAAGACCTTGTCTCAAAAGACAAAAAACAACTGGATCAGAGCCTTAAATGTTAAATGCAAAACTTTAAAACTTTTTAAAAAGAGTATATAAGAAACTCTCTTCAGGATATAGGGCTAGTCAAAGTGTTCTAAGATTTGACACTAAAGCAAGATAAAAGGAAAAATTTATTAACATGATTTCACCAAAATTTAAAACTTTTGATCTACAATACATCCTATTAAGTAATGAAAAGATGCAGTGCAGAGAGAAAATCTTTTAAACCACATATTTGGCATGTGCTTCCTAGCATATATAATAAACTTTTGAAATTTTATAGTCTAAAAGTAAATTGTACAATTGGAACACAGACAAAAGACACAAAAAGTTCACCAAAGAAAAATTTTATAGGGCAAATGAGAACATAGGAAGAGATATAACATCATTATTATGGAAATGCAAATTTAAACCACAATGATATCTCACTACATACCTATCAAAATGGTTACGTAAAATAAAATAGATTGGCAAGATCATATGCAGGCAAAGATATAGAAAGTCTGAATTATGCAACTACCATGATGCAGCAATTAAACACCTAGGCATTTACCTCAGAAAAATGAAGCTGTGCTTAATTTAAAAACCTTTATAGTCGTGTTTCTTTAGCTTTATTCATAGTAGATAAAAATAGAAACAACCCGGACAGTGAATCGTAAACAAACTGCAGTAAATTCATATCATGAAATACAATTCAGCAATAGAAAGAAATGGAAATGTTTGTATCCTAATTCTACCAATGTCAATATCTTGACTGTGATATTTTATTACAGATTTATAGGCTATCGACTTTGGGGAAAGCTAGGTAAAGAGCACACAGAATCTCTGTATTATTTCTTATGAGCATCTTTGAATACATAATTATCCCAAAACATTCCCTTAAATACTATGGAACTTTTATACAATGGATACTTTTCATACTATGCAATCAATTCTCTCTCTCTCTCTTTCTCTCTTTCTCTCTCTCTCTCTCAATTCCTAAAATATTAAGTAGATGTAACTTGATTTTATTACAGTGTTGCTTGATATCATATGCTCTAGTCTTACACTCCCAAATAAAATATGTTTCTTGAGACACATAAAGTTTCAGGTGGCACTTGGAATATATCCAATGTAAGGAATGTATTTCAAATGTGTGTTTCATTAAATCATCTATTTGCTTTAACAACCCTTCTTGGTTTTACAATTTAGACAATCTCTACCTAAGATGAGTCAGACTCAGCTCCTTCATCCTCTTTGCAGTTCTGCAGTGTTTGATATTTTTGGGTGCTTTTTCCTCTGTAACATTCTCTTTTTCTTGACTTCTGTGACACAATATTCTTTTGATTCCCCTGTTTTGCTTATCTATGACTCATTCTCTAATACTTCATCTTTTCAAAGTCTAAATGTAAGTGTTAAATTATTTTACTTAAATTCTTCCATTCCCTTCTTTTGACTTTCATTAATAATCTCAAAAATGTTTCTGACTTTCTTTTAGTAAAACATTTCTTCAGATGGCTTTTCAGATAGCTTCCTAATGTGTAGTCCCAGGCCACACCTAAGTCCCTAAATTTTTATTTCTAGCTGTCTGATATACATTGCCATCTTAACTTCCATGTGGTAGTTCCAACTCAACATTCTCCTTGCATAGCATAGTATCTTTCTCATTGTATTACCTGCCTACCTTCCTTAATTTGTTTTCCCTGTGGCATCTGATCCCATTGATCTCAGAAGCTAAGCAGGGTCAGGCCTGGTTAGTACTTGGATGGGAGACCACCTGGGAAAACCAGGTGCTGTAGGCTTGGGAGACAGACCCGGCAACCCACTCCCAAAAATCAATCCACCATTGAAAACCCTGTGAACAGCAGAGAAGCACTGACAATAGTGTTTCACCTGTTGTACACAGGGTTGCTGTGAGTCGGATACTGACTCTTATGGCGCCTAACATCAACAACAACATGTCTCATAAGGACCCCACCAGCATCAGTAACACAGACTCCACATGTTCAATCTTGACAATGATCTAGAAAACTTTCAAATTTTCCCCCAGCAAAGTTAGAAGTCTTCTTTCTGTGTGGGAAAGGACTTCCCCTGCAGTGGATTCATCTGTGATCTCTGTGCAGGTTAAGAAATGTGATATGGAGATATTTAACTCTGACTTCAAGATGATGCCTGTGTATATTCCCACTTATTTTGGATATCTCTGATGCCCCACCTCACACCATGTTGGCCAGCCTCTTTACTCCAATAATTGCTACAGCAACTAGTTGCACAAAGGTATAATCTTATAGCATCTCAAGTCATCTGCACCATAGATCTTTTGCTTTCTGATCTGAGCTCCTATGCTGGCTATAATTTTCTACAGAACCTACTTAACCATTGTAACACAACCTTATAGGCCACCTATGACCAGAAGGGTCTAAGGGACTGAGAGTTTATGGATAAATACTACAAATTTTGCTCATCAGGTAGACATTTCTCAGGACTGTTCTCTATGGATGCTTGGAGTCTCCAAGAAGATTGTGTTAATCTCCAGCTGCCCATAGTAGTAACCTGCTCAATAACACTTCCTAGACATTTCTACCTTTCTGGTTTCATTCTTCTCATATCATAGTTACATTATTTAAAATCCCTTCCAAAAATTGTTGTTGTTGTTAGGTGCCATTGAGTGGGTGTCTGACTCATAGCGACCCTGAGTACAACAGGCAAAACACTATTGTCTGTGCTTCTCTGTTATTCGTAGGGTTTGGGAGTGGGTTGCCAGGTCTTTCTCCTAAACCCGCAGTATCTGGTGCTCCTAGGTGGTCTCCCATCCAAGTACTAACCAGGCCCAACCCTGCTTAGCTTCTGAGATCTGACAGGATCAGATGCCACAGTGCTGTGGCTGCAGGCCTTCAAAAAATAGACTACATAAATTCTAGGCCTTGTCTCAGGCTTTGTCTTATTTATTTATTTATTTATTTATTTATTTTTAGGTGGGACAGACTAAGAATCACTGTCTTAAATGCCAAGGTAATCTACCTCCATTTCATTTGTAGGTCAAAAAGAGTCACTAAGTTTACTAGCTGTAATTTTGGAGGACTGATACATTTTCAGGGAGTAGCCTAAATTTGGTAGTGGAAGTTAGGAGAATGTAAACTATTGGATAAAATGCTAGGGATGATAATAGGATGCTGTATAGGACTTGGGATGAGATGATATTCCTGGGGGTTGAGGGTTAGAAGGTTAGGTAACAAAGATTTCTCTATATTTTATACCTGGGTGTTATAGGTTGAATTTTGTCTCCACCCCACCCCAAATCCTTATGTTGAAGTCTTAACATTCAGTACCTTAGAATGTGAACTTATTTGGAAATAGAGTCACTGACATGAATTAAGATGTACTGTACTTAATTAAGATGAGGTCAGACTAGAGTAAGATTGGCCTCTAATTGAATTTATTATTGTCCTTGTAAGAAAAGAAAATTTGGACAGGTGGCACATTGGGAGAACACCATGTGGGGTTGAAGGTAGAGTTTAGAGGGCTACTACTACAGGGTTAAGAATTCCAAAGGTGGTCAGCAACCCAGCAGAAGCTAGGAGAGAAGTATGAATTAGATTTCTTTTTGTGTCATAGCCTTTAGATGAACCAAATCTGTCCACACTTTCATTTGGGCTTCTAATCTCCGTAACTGTGAGACAATAAATATCTATTAGATTAGTCATTCAGCTCATAATACTTTGTTATGGCAGCTCTGAGGAATTAATATGCTATGTAAGTAGATGTCATTAATTGTTGTTGTTGTTGTTGCTAGGTGCTGTCAAGTTGTTTCTGACTCATAGCGACCCTCATGGGGTTTTCAGTGGCTGATGGTTTTGGGATTGCCTCAGGTGTGGATTACCATGTCCTTCTCCCATTTTTTTCCGTGCTAGGAATCAAACCTGGGACCTCAGCATCTGCAGAGCAGCGCTCTACCAACTGAGCTAAATCCCAGCATCCAGATGTCATTAATGCAAGTAGGGAATCCAAGAGGGGGAAACCATGGAGAACTTGAAAGCAAAAACAGGACAGTGCTTCACTTTTTGGAATTTAAATAGAAATGTAAGAGACATGAGTGCAAACTGGAATTTTTATGTGATGAGGTAGAAAACATGGTCTCTATTAATTTAGTTGGGAAGGAAAGCATTAAGTGAAAAAGGCAGAACTCATCTTCTGCATGTAACTAATGAATCTGCACTTGAAAAAGCATGCTCATTCCCTGAAGCCTTAGGTGGACAGAGGGGAACCAATTAGGCAAATTGAGTGAAATTCAGCTGAGGAATTTATGAGAATGGAAGACTGACTTTTAGAAAAGATGAAAGGAAAGAAATGTACTTAACGAGACTAAGTGATGATTAAGTGGAATTTGATGATAAGGGGCACATATTTTAAAGGTGAAGCTTTAAAGAAGAAATAAAGTGATACAAAGAGAAAGATGCATGCATCATACTGATTTTATTATATATAAGAAATTTGGGAAACTATATTGGTACTATAGCTGTCTTTTTATCAAGACAACAAAGAGAGTAACCATAAGAGTAAAATGAACAAATTAGATTACAGAAACACCTTAAAGTTTGGAATAAAAATCAATTTGCATTGAAAAAACTGAAGAAGAAATGAAAATAGGAAAAAGGTGCTGTATCACACATAATGGATAAAGAGTTAATATCTAAAATTTATGAAGTGATACCACTAGAAAGAAGTGATAAATTTTAAAATAGGAAAATTACCTCAAAAGATATTATATTAGTGCAAATGTATAAATTACCAAGAAATAGTTGAAAAGATGCTCTAAGTCACTAATTATCAAAACATGGAAATTAAAACTGTATTTTTCTTATCATCAGGTTGGAAAATATTTTAAGACCTAAAATACTTTATGTTGATGGAGGTGCAAGGAAATTGATATTCTTTTTTTTTTTTTTTTTTTTTT